>VXBQ01016349.1:1751139-1783639 GCA_013400175.1 Phainopepla nitens
ACTGAATATTATTTTAGGGGATGATTGTATAAAAATAGATCACATCTCCTGCAGGGCAGCCACTTTCTGGCCTTTGCCTTTCCATCAAGTATCCTAATCCATGATGGTGAAGAGCAGTGTGTCCCTGGGGAATTTCCAGGAGGATGTTCTCAGATCTGAACACTGGCCAGTGAATCAGTGTGATTTAATCAGCTAAAGACCTGGTCTCTTTTATTTGAAATACAGATCAGCCCTTAGGATAGGAGGATTTTAGACAGGTAAAAGAACACTATATGTATCACTAGGAAAAAAAATCTATTCTGGTTCCTCTTCAGTCTCACAGATTGCAAGTAAAATTTGTCTTTGCAATTAATGTCCAAAAGAAACCTTGATCATCAAGTGTTCTTGAAGGAGGACTAAATCACAGCTGCAGGTTGAAAACCCTTTGCAACTGGAGCAGTATTGGATCCAGTATAATTTCTGAGGTCTCTTTTCTGCTCTTGTTCCAAAAAATCAAGGAGGGTATAGAAGTTTAGTTTTCTAACTCAGTGACATGGTAGCTGGAAGCAAAAAGGAGCTACTTTGCCATCAAAGACAGCAAAATTACATGGAAGGGCATGTCAATATATGTTTTTCAGATGTAAAATTATGTGTTAATGGCTACAACAATCAACTGTGGCTGCAAACACAGGGGGCTAACTGGGTCTGGGCTGCAAGAGATTTAAAAATCAAAGTCTATAACAGAGCTTACCTTTAAAAAGAATTTGCTTTGAACTGTGGAAAAAGAGGTATCTTTTGTTGTAGCTTCAGAAGAGAGCACTGTATTAAGTGAAAACTAAGGAAAAAGCTGGTTTCTCCTGAAACTTTTTTTTATTATTAAGAAATTGTTTGATAGATATGTAACACAGGTTCAAAAACTCTCCATGGAGCTTGTTAAGCAAGCTATCTGTGCCACAGATTGTGTAAAAAAGAGCAAGATATTTGAAAGTCATTGACTTGAAATCATCTGGTTCAAAGAGCTGGCTTTCAGCAGTACAGATGACACCTACTGATTGCTCCCCTAGAGCACAGGTAGGACATGTAGGGAAAAAGTCCTCTGTGCAGTGTGAGAAACATTGGTTTGCTCAAAGATGCTGCCAGGGTTTCTGGGACAGAACTCATTTATTCACAGCTCCCACACTGTAGCTTGGAAAAGATTGGTGTAGATGCAGTCCTGGTATACCCAGAAATGCAGGGAAACCAGAACTGGAGTATTTTGTGTGTTACCAGCAGCCCCGATTAATTATTTAGAGAAAGCATTTTAGTTCAAAATTCTCTGCTACAGAGTTTATTGAACTGAAGTTCTCCTACAGTTTCTGGATAATCTCTATTGATCTGTTGTGGGTTTTGCACATTCCTGGGCAGGTGCACACTTGGTATGTTTGCTCCACCAGGAGAAAATACTTATTGCATTATTTGATCCTGCAGTCCTGCGTTACACAACGTTCTGTGAGGAGAAACTATTGTCTTTGAAGCTGAAGCATTTACAGTAGCCCTTGGATTTGGAAGCAGAGATGGAACACAAATGGTTCAGTTGTTTGATTAAACTGTCCTGATTTATGCTGAGTAAGAATATGGCTGCACTGATCCAATGCCTTTACATTTTTTCACTCTCACCCATCCCACTGGGGGAGATTTCTGGTTTCCAGCACATTGCACACTAAAATGCCATTGCCTTATGAGGTGGTGGTGGTGGTGGTGGTTGTGACTCAGAGCAAAGTGGCTGTGGGCTGAATTCAGTTTGTAATCCACTATGTTATGTTATGAACTAAGGGACAAAAAGTCCCCCAGACTGTTACGGGGAGATTATACCCTAAAGTCTGATACCCTGTTGGTGCAGATGCTTTAAAGGTCATATCTAAGACAGTATGTGCTCCAGCAAGCTGGCACAGCACCCATGCAGCAGATGAAACAGGGAACAAGCATCAGTCAAGCAGAATAAACAGCTTTTCTGACGTTAGGGGCACAGACTAGCAAGTTGGATGTTCATGAGATAGATACAGAGAGGAATGTTTAACAGCAGGAGATGGAAAGCAATGGCTTAGCAACACATATCTATATAAGGAGGGACAGACTACACATTAGGATTCTAGAGAAAGGCCATAAAAGGTCAATTTGACAAGCTGAATATGGATAATGAGTTGAGACAGATGGTGTAAGAGTATGGGAGCTAATAAATAATGAACAGACTTGCTTCAAGGAGCAAACGCGGGGAGAAGTTGCAGCCGAGAGCTTAGTCAGAAGAGAGGTGGTGAAGGGGAAAAGAACAAAACCATGGAGGATGGAGGAGAATCTCAGCAGGAGGGCTGGTGGGAGAGGAGTGTCTGCTTTTATGTGACAGAGTTTTGTGGAAAAGATAATTTACCCAAAGAAAACTTAGAAATGCATATGCCTGAGCTGGAATTTGGCCATCTTACTGAGATTAACAATTTTCTAGCTGAGAAATTACTCATTGCCTCTAAACGTCTTCTAGATACCTATTTCCTCTTCTCCTCCCCCATTACCACAGTACCTAAGCAGCCTACAGTGCTCCCAAGTCCCATCAAAGGCTGGGAAAAATTCTCAGGTTTGTTTTGCACATCATGACCGGAGGCAGAAAGACTAAAACCGTATCTGAGTATGGAAATGGAAATGCTGTGTGCTGCCCCCCACATTCCAGGGACCCTGTGGACAAGCAAGGTAAGGATTTATTCCCATCTTTGAACCCAGCTATCCTCCATGTGATGACCAAGATAAAGGCAAGCATTGCTGCCCCACAAACATTTTCCTTAATGTGGAGCTGAGGCAAAAACCTCAACCTGGACACCAAGTAATACTTAGAGGTGTCCCAGTGTAGATGCTAATAAAGGAGCTTTAAATCACCTGGGGGAGCCACATCAGCATAGGTTTCTGCTATTTCCTTGTCTTTTTAAGTATCAGAATGAGCTAGAATCTTTGAGGTTTACTGCTTATTAATAAACCAGCCTCTCTATCATCATTGCACCTGGTAATGTAAACCAATAGGAAATTGGATGTTTATTCAGAAACAACAGTGCCCTGGTGCCCTTTCATGAATTTGAGTGTTTCTACGTGTGCTTGTCCTTGGACAGCTTATTAGGTTTAACCTTACTGGGCTTGGCGGCCCTGACAAGCTCCCAGAGAGGACTGTAAGCAATAACCTTGGAAGTACACTGCTTGCAATTCAGCAGATTCTGCCTGTGTCAGACAGCAAACATCCCTGATTAACTATAAACTGCTTAGCTTATTGGCAAAGATGTGCCTCTGGCTACAAAGGGGATTTTTATTTCATCACACTCGCAACCTGAGTTATTAAATAATGAGCTGCTTAATTAACTAAATCATTAATACATGGCTTTGATGAATAGATTTGCTCCAGTGACAGAGCCATAAAAGCAGAAAAATCCTGAGTGATTTCTAAGTTCTTTCTTTCAGGAGGGATTTTATTTGAGCAAACATCCTTATTAAATACTCCTTTCCTTCTTTTTTCCTGCCTCTACCTAACAGAGCAGCCTTGAGGTGTGACCCCAGCACTCCATGCTCTTGTCCTTTCCTCCTTTCTGCCTTGCTCTCCCTTTCCTTTGGATCCACACAGCCAAAGAGTCTTCACTTTGTTCCACAAAATGACCCTTTGCCCAGTGCTCCCACACTGCTGTGGCCAGGATGTCTCATCATCTGAGGTGACTGTGGTGTTTCAGGCACTGATATAAAAACATCAGTTATTACCCATGATCACCTTCCCATTGCTGGGGGACAACCAACGTCCCCACTAATGGAGACAAAATAATTTACTGCACTTCACAGCAGCCTTTGCAGGGTTGTCATGTCCTGTTTTCTGTGGCATTGGAGTGTGTTGAGAGAAAGCTCTAGCAGAGACATTTCCACAGGCTGGAAACCACTCCTGCCATCAGGAACAGCTCTTTCCCAGCCCAGGATGCTCAGCCATCAGTCTCTGGGGACAGCTGCTTGCCAGCCCCAGTGAAGTGTACAAATGCAGTGGTCATGCCAGAATTCTCACTCGTTCCCAGAAATCCCCTGTAGCCTGTCACAGACACAGCCAACCTTATGTTTCCATCATGCCCTTTAATAGGCTTGATCCCTGTGTTTCCCCTTGGGGCTGCCCAATGATCAAGGCCAAAGGGGCACAGTTATTATGAGATCAGATAAAAGGGGTGGCTCTCGAACTAAATCCAGCCTCCTTCTTTTCTGCATAAGACCCCCAAAACAATTGTATTGTGGCCTCAAGGGCTTTCAAAATTGCAAATGTGCTGTTCATTATGCACCTTGCCTGTGGAGAAATACAAGTGCAAGCAGAAGCAAATTTAAAGAGAATCCTTTCAAGGTTAAGTGGCAGGGAAAATACTGGAGCAATTGCTTTTGCTCCATTCATGTCCATGGCATTTTGATTAGTTTAACCTTTTTTCATTTTTTTTTTTTAACACGAGACACTACTGAGGAGACCTGAACCTTGTAGCAGCCATGATAATTCAACAGATTCCATTATCTAGCTATCAAATTCACCATGTACCCCACATGCATCCCTGCAACACAAACAAAACATGCCCACATAGTGATGTCTTCTTCTGTAAGGAGGCAATCTGCAAATCCTGTCTGAGCTGTACTTTGAATATCTCAGATTCTCAGATATTTGAAGAACCTGCTTTTGAAACCAGCATCTTGAAGAAAGTCATAAAAAATTGCCATAGGACCTGAAATATGTTGGCATTGACTTACCAGCAACCTTACACATAGCAACTCTACATTTATACTTATGTTTTTATACTCATGAAAGATTTCAACTCAAAAGAGCACCCAGCAGTATTTTTGCACTCGCAGAAGAGGAGAATGGATAATTTGAGCATATGTAATGGGCCACTTAACATTTTGGAAAGTTGGGTTGTCTGGCAGTGGTTTTTCCTAAGCCTCCCTCATTCCCTTCTTGTTCCTGCAGGAGCCTTTAGGACAGGTCTTTGCAAGAGCAGCTCAATTACACAGAACCTTAATCTTGGCCAATATTCTGACAACCCAAAGTCATGTGGCTTTCAGCTGTGCTGTGGGGCATTTGCTGTCTCACAGTCTTTTGAAATGATGTCTGTGCCTCTGTGGAGTAGAGAATGAAGGAAGGGAAAAACTGAAACAAGGAGAAGATACTGCAGGAGCCAGAGAACGAGAGAAAGCAACAGCAGAGAATGAGATACAGGAAAAGAGGCAGGACAAGGCAGGGAATGGTGAAGGTCAGAAAGGTAGGGAAAGAAAAAGGCATAACAGTATTAGTCTCAGAAACTAATGTTACTTTTTATTGGCCTTGAGCCAGTAAAAAGAAGAAAAACAAACCAAAAATCCCCAGAACTGCTCAGCACTTCATAGCAGTGAGAAGATTCTACATTTGCTTCCCAAACACATGAATAAATTCCTGCATTCAGGTTCGACATTAATGATGAAAAAGCTTCATCTCCCCAAATTAATAGCCACAATACATCATCAAGCTGTAGCACTATACCCTGTGTGTACGCAGAGAGAAAATCCTCAGCATCACCTGTCGAGGCAGAAGAAGGATTTAGCTGTTATTTATTGCTCAGTGTGACTCATGCCTGTGGGTAGGGGCGCGACAGTACAGATGGGAGTTAAAATCAGACTGCCATCAGGAGAATTTATGCCAGGAGAGTTGAATTCAGGCAACTTCTGCTTATTTTTTACCTGGAATTTCTCTATAAAATATGAAAAGAGTAAAAATAAATTTGAAAAATACATGCCTGTGCAGACATTCGTTAGGACTCAGAGAGGTTTGATTAGAGGAGAGATGGCTCAGTGACTTGGGCAACATCAAGAACTCTGCACAGTTTTCTCTAATGCCACAAATGACTCGATTAACCTGAGGCAAGCCATTTAGTTACTCTTAGGTTCAGTTCTTTGTCTGCAAAATAGCTGTAATAACTTGTTTTCTCTACCTGTCAGAGATTGTGTAGGGAAAACACAGGCATGACTGAAAAGAGAATCTTGTAACCACTGGTGAAGAGCTCAAAAGTTCACCTTTCTGGACCTCAGATTGTCCTTGCCAAGACCACTGTGATGTTGAAATTATGTTCACAAGGACAGAGTCTCCTGTGAATGACCTTCAATGTGCTATTTCAGAATCAAAAATATTTCCAGCAGGTTTCATAGCTCTCCTTCTATTCCCCTCATTTCAGCCTTAGCCAAAGAAGACATGTAAGGACTCTAAGAGTCATCAGACTCCCTAAAAATGAGAAGACAACTGAGATAGATCCTGAAACTCAAGCATCCCCATGCAAAGGATGCACCTCTGGCTCTCAGAGGTGGGGGACAGGTATCTTTTGACCTGTCCCCATTGTCCCTGGTCCAAGTGTGCTCCTTCCTGCCTACACTGAAGTGAGGGGCATCCCTCTACCTGCTCCCCAAACCCAGACTTTTTGACCCACTCAAGGAGCTAGACAGCAGAAATTCCAGCTGTGGACTCCCTGGAAGTGAGTTTAGTGGCAGAATATGGCTTTCAGCAAAATTTAAACAGCAAGGACCTTCATCATCTTCCTTCCTGGTGGGAGTCTGGGACCTGCCTCATGTACATATTGGCTGGTCTCCACTTGCCATGAGCCTGGTTGCAAAACCTTGTTGGGTATCCAGGCAGCCCTCTCCACACCTCAGCTGGAACACAGCTCTTCGTGTCATCAGGCAACTTGGGGGACTGAGGTGGACAGCTGCATTTGGCCCCATCTGAGGATTTCATCTGTCAGTGTGCTATTACCCAGCTTCCAGACCACATCCTGACCCGCTGAGATCAAACCTCGCCAGGCTCCTCAGGGATGTTTTGGCTGCCTGTCCTTTTGACTGTCATTTTGATAGCCCAGAGCTCCAGGAGAGCTGGCCGTGCTCTGCATGCTGCAGAGCCAGGCACAACAGACCTCAAAGAGCTGCTCTTGGAAAGCGTGTCAGGGACTGGCTGCCAGGATTTGGCCTTCAAGTGCCCCCCTATTGCCAACCCTCCCCACAGCAGTGCTCCTCCAGCTGGCCTCCGATGAGCAGGTGCATGGGGTCAGGGAGCATGGGCTTTCCTCTAGGCTCTGCCTTCCCAGGCCTCACAGGGGAGCTCCTGAATTTGGCAGCATCTGCAGGAGGTGCAGCCTGAAATGTGTTGTCACACTTACTCCTACTGCAGATGCTGTTCCTCCCCACCGAGCTGCAGAGATCATGTCCTGTGTCCCGGCACAGAGCTTTGTTTTCACTCCTCCCTTCAGCCCCAAGGCAGCTGGCAACGCTCCTGCAAGGCTCCTTGTCAGGACCAAGTGAAGTCACTCACTGGCAGATGGGTCTGGTGGCCAAGTGGCTGCCACATTTGCACACACCCAAGACTTGTGTTGGCTGGAAGGGAAGGCACAACAAGGCAGCAGCTTTTAAGGGGCCTCCATGCAGCATCTGCCTTCCTTACCTGCTGTGTGGGCTCTGTTTCCAAGCATGTTTTGGGACAGGGAAAATATCTCTTGCAATGGGGAAGAAAAGAAAAAGAAAATCAGTCTTGTCCTCAGAATGTAAATGAGATGGACTTGAAGTCTCACAATAGGAGACAAAGGGACATTAAAGAAATTTGAAAGGCAAGAGATTAAAATCTCGAACAAGGAAATTCCTATTTACACACTAACTTGTGGGGCTCCCGAGAATAAAAGGCAAGGTCTTTGAAGAATTAAAAAGCAAGGATTGGATGTATTTGAGGGAAAGAAGGTCAGTTTCATCTGAGTTTCCTTCTCCATAACAATTTTTTTCTACTGGGAGGAATAAGTTCTTCAAGACATGAGGCAAGCATCAAGAGAACTTCACGCTGATGTAGGCTGATCTGTAAGTATCCACCAAGAGGTTTTCTTGGACATATATGCTGGTGCCAACTGCCAGAGGGGGCATCCCAAGCTAGATATTTCCCTGGGCTGTCAGTCCTGGGGAGCAGTAATAGGAGGGCTGTGGAATGTTTTTCCCTTCACCTGCCACACTGGGACTATTGACACAGAAATGACACCAGAAGATAAAGTGATATCTCAATAAATGGCTTCTGCTCCCCACAGGGAAGAGAGAATTACAGTCTATCGCACCTGGAGTAAAGCTAAGACAAAATAAATTCAAGACTTTTGCTAGAAGCAGGAATCCTGGATGATATATGGGAGAAGGCAGGAAGAAGTGGAGTGTGAGAGCAGGTGTCCTCCAGATGACAAGCCTGGGGGGATTAGCTGAAAATTTCAAGGGGATAACAAATACTTCAAGGCAGATCATGTTAGTGCCTCTTCAGGGGAAAAAGGATAGAATATCCCAGGTGGAGAAAGTGGCAAGGAGGTGACGATCAGAAGTTATTTATCAAAGTGTAACTTCACACTTCCTTGTCAGGGAGCCAGGGAATGGCCAAGACAGACAGATATCAAGCCTTTCAGCTACCCCAGACTGAATAGGCAAAAAACTTCTTTCTGGTGGCACTTTAGTGATGAATTTAAAGTCTGGTGGCTGCAAAATCTTTCTGGATGGCCAGGAATAAGCAGCCAGAGCACAGAAACCCACAGTACCATGCCTGCAGGAACAGATCCTGTCACTACAAGCCAGGCAGGAGGGGCAAGAGATGACCAGTCCCCCTCTTGTTTCCATGAGATCCCTGCAGGGAAGTGATGGTAGGAGACCATCATGGACCCATGATTAACATATCAATCATGGACATTTTATATAGAAAGTTCTTTCTCTGACTCAGAATTTTTGTAGGGCTCTGTGTGACTGCCATCTCTGTCTCTATTTCCCATTTTGAGAATGGGATTGAGTGCTTTATACCTTCCAAATATGCTGTGAGATACTTGAGAACAGAGGTAGATAACGTTGCATCTTCACTGGATAAGAGCATCCAAAATGCTGTTGCTTGGTAAAACTGGTGTGTTTGTGCTGTAGATGAGGTTGGTTTTCAAGCCTGTGGAGTTGGTGCTTTGCCTGAGCACTGAAATCCCTTGTCAGCTTTCCCAGCGAGGTGCAGATATGAGGAATCCAGGTAATGAATATGGAACAAGGACAGTGCCAAGTCTCTACAGCCCCTGCACACATGAAAACCTCAAACAGATCTAGAGATGGGCACAGAGCTGAGAGCTGAAGGCGTTGACGTGCCTGTTGTGTTTTAAGCTCTGTGCTGGAAGAGGGCCAAGCACTGCCTGCCTCTTTTCCACAGCAAATGGGTTTACTGCTGGGATTGGGATGAGATGGGTTGTAAAGCTGGTCTGTGGAAGGGTTTGTTATTTCCAAATAAAACAAGTTTCTCAATTCCCTCCAGAGAAGCTGAGGGCTGGACATAGTGGCAGCTTCCACAGTTACAAATAACCTATGACTGGGGCTGGGTCCTGTCCAGATCTCCAAGCTTTGGGGTGCTGGTGCCCAGACTTTTCTCCAGGACTGGCCCATGGCCTTTAGTGGAAGCAGTCATGGCCACATACCACAGCTGCCTGGATGTGACACATGGATATTCCCTGTTCACGGCTTCCCAGTGCCATGTGCTGCTGTGCAGGGCTGCTCATACCTGCAGGAACCACGTAAAGCCTTTTTTCCACACAATTAGAGAGCAATAAAAAGCCACACTATAGCTCCAAACTAATCTGAGCCAGGTACAACAGCCTCCAGGTGAGGTGTTCGGTCCCTTATGGTTGTTTTAATTTTTAGTAAGACCTTATCTCATAATATTTGGTGTCTTAAAGGTCTGTCTTGTCCTCTACAGAATGTAGGGGACAGCTTTACCAGCTTCCTAAGTGTTCCCTGTCCAGCTGTCCTTATCTAGGCTCTCCTTCCAAGGTTCTGCAGGTCTCTGTTCATCACCAGCTGCACAGTGCCTGCTTTTGGGGTACCAGAGTTTGATGCAGAGTTGAGAAGATTGCAGAGGTTTGCTGTCTGCAAGCAATGTACCTTGGGAATTTACTGTGAGATGAACAGGATTTTCTCTGGGAAATAACTCCCCCTAATTGTTTTGAAATTACTCTCCTCCCATGTTGAAAACAAAGAAAATGTCTCTCCCGGAGGGTTCCCAATCTGTTGCTGTCTCTGAATGTCGCAAACTTTGGGGGAACTCTCCTGTGGTCAGAGCAGGGTGGCAGCACAGTGGTGCCACTCACTACAGTGGATTGCAAACATAGCAGGGCTGTGTGAACCCAGATTCATCCCTGATATTTGCACATATGACCCCAAGGCTGCCTCAGTGCTGTTCAAACCAACAGCCCCTTCTGCTCTTTTAGGGCACCCACCTCTCCCAGCCAGACTAAAAGCCAGTCTGAGCTCACAGAGCCCCTGGTACAGGCAGGGAAGGTTTGCCTGACTTTTCTTTCTACTTCTCCCTTTCTCCCTGGCGCTTCGCAGGAGGGAAGCACTGGCTGTGGTCTCTGCAGCAAGGGGTTCCCCTGCAGCATGACATCATGCAGAGAGCTCCCTTGGCTCACGGAGAGGGCTGATTTCTTCTGGTAGAGTAACCCTGGCTGCCAAGTGAAGGCAGAACTGCTGATCCTTCTGCACAGCACCCTCAGCACCTGCCCCCAGCCACAGACCAGCTCCTCCTCAGACTCGTTTCCACACGAGCCTGACAAATCGCCTGCCGCGCTGCCACAGATGGCTGAGGCACTGCTGACTTTCTCTGCTCAAACGTGGCCAGGTTTTCCAGCTTTCCTGCCCTCCCTGGCTCCCTTCTAGCTCAGTCATTCTGTGGGATTTGGTTTTTTAACACATTCCATATACTTTTTAGGAACTTACCAGCGACATTGGCTCATGCTGCTGGTCCATTCACCCCTGAGCTCTGGGATGCTGATAAGCAGTGTCTATACTCAAAGGGTGCTAAAAATCATCCATGCTCTGCTCTATGATACCATGTCAAGAGAGAGTTAGAGAATCTGAATCAGCCCCTTGAGCTGTTTAACTCAGAGAAGGGTAAGATCAGAGGATATTTAATCAGGTTCCTAATTACAGCAGGTATTAACTGTTATAAAATCACCTGTGTTGGGATCCCAGAGCAATGTGAGCTGGAGATTTCAGAGATATGCAATGCACACAATCATGTGCATAGATACACACAATTATTCCTTTGGCTTGATACCAACTGCAAGAAAAGTGAGCTGCACTATCAGTGACTGAAGATTTAACTCTAATGTGTAATTTATTCTTTCCACAACAAAAACAATGTAAAGAAATCACACATGGGCACAGATGGGTTCAAATACCATCAAGATCCATTGTATTTCAGTCCTAAAGTAAAATCAAAATCATGAAAAAATGGGATCACTATTGGAAAGCCCATATGCTACTTAAGGAAAACCACCTAACCTCCCATTTCTGTATCCCTTCTAAAAATACAGCCCTGCTGAGAGGAACAGACATTGTTTCTTCCACATGATTCTAAGAGCCCAGAAAATGGGGAATCTACTAGAAATCAGGGGAATAAATTTGAAGGTTTAAAAAAATCAACCTATTTTCTACTCCTTGCTTGTTTGTTTCATCAGGCTGATAAAGTAGGAAAAAGCATCAAAAAATTGATTGGTTTTCTATGAAAAAAAGAGGTGATAATAATGCTTTTTCTTTACATAAGTAATATTTTTCTTGAAAATTTGGCTGGTTTTCTCTAATTCAAAGTTCTGCTCTGGCTTCAGTAATTTTCAGTGTAAATGGACAAAGGGAAACATTTGCTTCTCAAACATTTCTAATTTGTCCAGAACAGATCCCTTTTCTTTTGAGAATAAAATTTTTTGGATGAACATTCTTTGACCAGAGGGAAGGAATGTGTTCTTCAAAGAGAAATGGAGAGTTTCTCTTTTCCATGAACCATTGGCTTCACTGGTATAAAGTGACTCTCCAGCTCTGTTGGGACATTTGCAGCAGATGCTAAAGCCTGAAATTCAAACTGATGCTGAAGTTTAGACAAATCTTCCTGACAGCAACATTTCTGGAGCTGAAGGACAGCACCTTGAGGGGATAGACAGAAACCTCATCAGTGAGGTAGCTGAAAATCAAAGACAAACTGCTGGCAGTAACCTGTGTGAGCCTGCACTGACTGTACTGCCAAGCCAGAAGTTTTAACAGATCTATGAATTAAAGATGGAAAAGACACCACAGCATGGCAGGAGGGGTTCAGTGCTGCTGTTGACTTCCAGCTTGCACAGGGTGTGAGGAGCAGCTTGTTCTCTACATCAGCCCAGTGGCAGGTAGATTAAACATCAGCTGGTACCTGGCTGCTGAAAAGAGCATCCAAATGCCACCCAGCATTAAGGGGATAAGGCCAAGGCTGCCAGGAGATGTTAAATCCAGGGAACTTCATCTGTCTGTGTGTTTCTCTTGAGTCATTATTGCTTTTGCAGTGGAGGAGCCCTTCACTGCAGGCAGAGCAAAGTGCTGCAAGCCTCAGGGAGGGTAGAGGCTGATGAAATATAGATGGGGGCCTGGCAGGCTCCTCAGGCTGGGTAAATACATGCACAGTAATCTTCAAGCAAGAAATGGTCTGCATAAGGATGCAGAACAGGCTTGTTTGGTAAAGTGTGATACACACATTTGACTCAGCAATCACTGAGGAAAAAAAGAAAGAAAACCCCTCCTCTGTGATGAGTAACTGAGTAGTACCTAACAGGTAACTCCATTTTCAACCTTTCCCCTTTTTACTCCACCTGTTTCCCATTGCCCACTCAGAAGATGCTATCTCTGATGTCCTATAGAGGAAGCATGTGATGAAAGCAGATGCAGCACAGGCACAATATCCCAATCCAAACCACTTACAGTCTCCATAACACTCCCAAAGAAAACATCTGCCTACCTGGAACTGGCAGGAAATAGAGTTGCTGATGCACGGGTCGTGCCATGGCCACAAGGCAATGGCCAAGTAACGAACATTTGGTGACAACTCTTTTCCAGCTGCAAGGACAGGAATTCTCCCTGGGATACCCCGAGTTCATGCAAACCTGAACAGCTGCTGCCTGTGAAATTACTAAAGGCTTTAATTGAGGGTCCTGCCTATCCTTTCTGTAGGAGCTGGATCCTAGGAGATCTGTGCCTTTATGTGTTTTAGCCACACATGACTGCTCAGAACAAGCCACTGCTTCTGCAACCACAGTAAATGAATTATTTCTCTGCACCTCTCAGGAGCTTCTCATGCTTAACTGGATCTCCCTCACTTGCAGCAAGCAAGATTGCCCCTCCTACTGAGAAGATGGAACCTGAATGACCATGCCTGTCAAGGGCAAGGCACAAGTCCAGACATGAGCAAGCAGGGCCAGATGGATGTGAAATGAAGCCATGTAGGAAGATTCTGAACTGAAATCTCATGTAGATTGAACTTCCTGATGGAATCTCACAGTGGAAACAGCAGAAGCATCTCCTGCTCAAACAGGAATTTGAAACATTTTGAAACAGATATTGAAAATTATTTTTGCCAACAGCAGGGATGAAATTCACCCCAAACGCACTCAGCTCCAAGCTGCATCTGTGGACAAATTAGTAATGCCTAGTATCCTATATCTGCCCACTAATTAACTCAGCAGCCGCTGCCAGAGTTAATCAGGGAAGCAGCTCCATTATCCCCAGTGCCCCCACAGGGCAGGGATCCACCAGCTGCCACCTCCCACGTGCTGTAAAGGCAGGGCAAGGAGCTGCTGGCTTGGCTGCTGTTGAAAGGCCACTGAAGCCCCTGCCA
This sequence comes from Phainopepla nitens, assembly GCA_013400175.1. Taxonomy (NCBI): domain Eukaryota; kingdom Metazoa; phylum Chordata; class Aves; order Passeriformes; family Bombycillidae; genus Phainopepla; species Phainopepla nitens. The sequence goes on from VXBQ01016349.1 coordinate 1,764,830, forward strand.
GCTCCTAGGGGGAAAGTGGGTGTCTGTGGGGTGTTTGTGGATGTCTGGGGGTGTCTGTGGACGTCTGGGGGTGTCTGTGGATGTCTGTGGGGTGTCTGTGGATGTCTGTGGGGTGTCTGTGGATGTCTGTGGGGTGTCTATGGATGTCTGTGGGGTGTCTGTGGGTGTCTATGGATGTCTGTGGGGTGTCTGTGGGTGTCTGTGGGGTGTCTGTGGGGTGTCTGTGGGGTGTCTATGGATGTCTGTGGATGTCTGTGGATGTCTATGGATGTCTGGGGGTGTCTGTGGGGTGTCTGTGGAGGTCTGGGGGTGTCTGTGGGTGCATGTCCCCGAGCCCTGCACCACCACTCCTGCAGCCAAAGAGCTTTTCCCATCCAGGGGAGATCCCTCCACAGAAAGTTCCTCCCACATACTTCACACTGGTAGAAAGGAAGGAGTAAAGGAAAAAACGGAAGAAGAGCTACACTTATCAATTGGAAACAGACAAAAGTTGTCTCCTGTTATTCAGGTGCCACAGACTCTGATGGAGCCGTGAGCCCCCATTCCATAGCCCTTGGGCTGCTCCCTTCCCAAAGCATCTCAAGGGGAAAATCCTCTCCTTCAGGAAGATGTACAGGATATCAAACCCCTGGGTGGGGTCTGTTCTGAGCTGACCTATTTACCTGGGGGGTTTAATTCCAACCTGTGGGGTGGGCAGGCTGGGCATTCCTTCTCATTTGAGGGAAAAGCTGGGTAGCACAGATATAACAGACTCCATTTGCTTCCTTACTTGCCGTGCATTTCTGCTGAGCCACATGGGCTCAGATGCTGTAAGCCTGCCAAAATCATGGTATTATTTCATAGCACATATGAGGGAAAAAACCCTCAACAACAGTTAATTAGATAATTACAATGAGGTCCTGCAGTTTACATTATACTATTGGGAGATGGAAATTCTGGACTTTTTTTAATCAAACGGCTTATCTAAATCTAGTAGGATATAAAAACCTTTTCAGAATTTGTTTTTTAAATGTCAAAATAATTATTTTCTTTTGGAAATCTTCCAGATTAAATATTTCCCAGTGCAAAAACTTTTCTTATAATTACGAAAAAATAATTGAAATTGAAGAGCTACACTAGATGCTCTGAAAGAATGAAAAAGATGCCAAAATGATGGCAAACAACTTTCACCATGAACACACATCCCATTTTAATAGCAGTCTTGATTTTTAATTTGATTTCAATTATGTTATGGATCACAGCCTTAGGGCTATAGATTAATCCAGTTGTGCTCAGATGAGAATCCATCCATCAGCCCTGCTGTGTCTATGTTCTTCTAATCAAATGCAATCAACAACTGTCATGAAACACTAAAAAAACCACTTACAAACTGCTTAATGAGTCCCATAAACTGAACTGATTAATGTAATTTTTGATATCAAGTTTCAATTAGGTCTAAAGAATAATGAAAATGCAGATTCTGCTGTGGACATATCACCTTGGTCTGAGGAAGGAAGATAAATATGATCCCTTTTTTCCCTACCATTGGGGAAAAAATAATAGCTGCTAAATGCCTTGTTTTGTGTAGCAAATGTTGGCCAGTTCACTCAGGCTGTGAGTAAGCAAAGGTTTGCTTGCATGTTTATTCACAGGCATTTCTAGAGACTTCTCTCCCATAGGATGAAACCATCAAACTCTAGAAATATTTCATAAAATTATGAAAAATTTTGACTTGATTTATAGATAAAGCAAGCAGAAATCAATTCTCAGTGCTAATTATGTATTAAAATAAATTCAGTCCAATGCAAGGACAAAATTCCCCTTGTAGGAAGGATGGAAATCCTGTCTCTCCTTCCTCTGTCTGAACCTCTACATGACCCAGAGGGACGAGCAGCTCTTTACCCACCCTGTCCTGTTCCTCCAGGCTGGATGGCCTCCCTGCCTGCTGGGTGGCCTGGTGCTTTCAGGACAGATTATCCTGCATCTCTGCAGATTACAGCAGCATTTTAATCAAGTTGATATCTTTTCTCTGTTTATACTTACGCTAATGAGATCAGAGACATTTTTCCAAAGTTTTCCTTTGATCACAGGACAGATTTGCATGCCTGTTTTGGACACTCTGACAATGAAAGGAGCTTTCTTTTGCTGCTCCAACGTGTCTTTTCTGACGGCATAAAGTGACTAAATGTCTCAGGCCAGGCTGTGCTGCTGTGACACTCCCTACAGTCACAGCTACAGATCAACCCTCTCAACCTCTCACACGTTTGGCCCCTACCTCTAATCCCAGCTCTCCTCCCATTTTTGCTTTATCCTATAACTCATCACAAATCCCTTCCCCCTCCCCTCTCTCTGCCTGCACTTCCATCCATCACTGTCTCTCCCAGGGTTTTGGGGGTGTGTGGGAGCTGTTGTGTGAACACACAGACCTCAGGTGTTGACTCCCATCACAGCCAGCCTTTGAGCACCTGCAACAGCCTCTGAATGCTGCAAGGTCTCTGACAACTCAGCCTGACCCCCATCCGTAATGCCCACCTCCCTGAGCACTCCCACACCCTGGCTCTGAAAATGAGGAACCCAAACCCACGTCCCGATGGTGCCTTTTCCTTAAAACCCACAAAGCTATTTTGGGTCTGTTTCTATGGTATGGCCAGATGTATTCAAACAGAGACTAATTTCACCAGCACAAACTTGTCCTTACATAACTTCATTTTCATCCAGACAGAAGCTTTTCAAGCAACAGCAACGAAACCCTTTCAATATTTAATCAGCTGCATGGCCTGGAACAGCAGGGACCAGCAGCAGCTGCCTGGCACAGAGAGGGTGAGGGGAGATGAGGGCTCTCATCCTCACCAAGCTTCTCTTCATCCTGAGGACTTGCCTCCTCTACAAATTTGCTCTGGAGAAAGCCAAATGGGAGTCCTGTTTCAGCCTTCTGCTTTAGCTGAGACAGATTTCAAACAGCATGGCTTTGAAGCATCTTATTTTTCATTCCTCCCTTCCAAATTCCCTGACGCTTCCCAGGTGTAAATCTTGGTTCCTTTCCTACTGATGGCTGGGAAATTACTGTGCTCAGTGCCCTGTAACTGTGAGTCAGCAGCACCTGAGCTCTCTCCCATTTCTTTCTGGTTCTAAACCAGGCAGGGTGTAAGCTTTGGCTACAGACAATGCTTTGCAGAATTTGCAGGGTGTGTGTGGGGGGGCAAAATTAGGCTTTTCCTAATCTTTCCTCAATACCCTTAGTGCCTGTCCTGTGTGTGTAGAGGGATTACAGGAGTTGGAAGGACATCATCTGTGGTGGGTTGGCTCTGCAGCATTCAGCACAGACTCTGTTGGTAGCCACCACGCTTAAGGAGGGTAGCTTGGAAATAAAGCCTTAAGGAGAGAGCCCAAAGTGACCTGCTTTAGCCGTGCTGAACTTTAGACTTTCCTAAATCATGTCAAAACACCAAATGCTTTCTGGTCGGAAATGGTCTATGAATGTTTCCTACCAGAGCCCCTGATCTCTGCAACGTCCCCAGTACCCAGCAGCCCAGCAAGGCTCTGGCTTGTCCCTCCCCTGCTGCTGGGCACCCTGACCTGGAGGTGTCTGTGCTGCCCAGCACCCTCAGGCACTAATCCAGGCACAGGCAGCATCTCTGATGGTTTGCAGTGTCTTAGCTCCTAAGAACAAAGCGTCTTCTCTTGCTAGAGCTACGAAATAGATACTAATAACCAACCCTAAACACCCTTATCTAAAAGAAGAAGAGGAAAGAACACCATAAGCATATCCAATTAATGATAAATAATAAGTACAAGATTAATTAAAATTACTCTGCTCTTAATTTCCATCCTCTGGCTCTGAGAATGCAAAAGGCATTCCCCATCTTCCCAAGGGTGTCCCAACGTCAGAGCATCAGCACAGTCCCCAGAGGGCCAGTGACTGGCAGTAGTGACAGCAGGATTTGTCAGCATGTGGTGGCCCCACTGCAGATGGACTCCCTGCTCCTTTCATGCTTGTCACAGCCTGCCCTGGCTCACCAGGGAGGCTCAGCCTGCACCAAGCCCAGCAATTCTGGGTCTGAATTGCAAGTGAACACTCCTCATCTCCTCCTCAATGCCAGGAAGTCTGACTTTTTCAACAGCAGCTACATATCAGGAGAAGAAACCACTGGGATTTTTCAATCTGGGTCTTTGTATAAATCATTTAACACCTCATTTACACATGCTTATAATTAATGCATATTAGATCGCTGCAATGAAACAGTCCTAATAAAACATCTGAAATGCACTGGGCTGCAAGTGCACTGGTTTCAGGGTGTAGAAGGACAAATGAACCCCCCCAAGAAATGGCTGATCCCACTGGCTCCCATTCTCACTTTCAGTAGAAGATGAGAGGAATTCGGGTCAGATTTCCTCCTTTATAGTGTGCTGAAGGCATTTGAGAACCAGTTGCCATTTTGTAAAAAGCCCATACCTCTTAAGCCACAAATCACCTCCTCTTCTCCTACTTCCCATCTATCAGGTCAGAGAGAGCCCTGGACTTTGTGTACAGAGCAGAATTATCATTTTTTGTTTTATTGCATTATGAGGTGCCATATCTCTTATAGTAGCCCATCTATCTCTTATTCTAGAATAAGTCCAGAGAAATTTTTACTTACTTTACTTGATTTACAGCCCTGAGAATAACATCAGGATCCACTCAACCAGGAGAGTTTGTAAATCTAAAAGAACTTCTATGCATCAGGAGGAGTGTCCTGTGCAACACACCCTCTGTGCCAAGTACAGCTGGAGAAGAATTTTGCATGCTTCCATTCTTGCCCCCTAAACCCTCAATCATCCCCTTGGAGGCATCAAATCTAATCTGCCTCTAACCTGATTCCCCACATGTGCTACTCCCCAAGGGAGTGTGGCCCACAGGAGCTGCAGAACAAGGTGTAGCTGGGCTTGATGGAGGACATCACTGCTTGTAGGACTGCAATATAAATGAGGTTCCTCAAAGAAGTCACCACCACCTCCTCCGAGGTCTCCTCCGAGTGTCAAGGCATAAAGGAGACACCAGGAGAGTCCTGCATGCCTGAGAAGGGCTTGGATATAAGTTCAGGAGGTCAGGAACCTGTAAGCTGCAACAATTACAGCAGTTAATCTACAGCAGCCTGACCACCTGCCACAAAGGGCAAGAGAAGTGTTCCTTGGAGGGGGAGGCAGGTTTTTTCCCTGCTGCCAGGAGAGATATGGTGGGAGCAATCCTCGAGACACCACTTGTGTCCTGACAGAGGATCTGTCTTCAGTTTACCACTGCAGCACCTCGAGAGCAGGAGGGGTGTGAAGGATATCATGTGCACAAGCAGATTGGCTCCCATAGCATTTTCCCTGGGGTCAAAAACATTCCACAGGGATCTATTCAGCCTCTCACATTTTATAGAACACCCCACAGGGATTATCTCCAGGCCAGGACTGGGAAAGTCTCCGTGTTGCAGTGCTGCTCAGAGGACACCCTGCCTCTTTCTCCCAGCCTGAGGAGGCAGCTGCTGTGCCAGGAACCAGGGCTTGAACAAATCCATCATCCAGTCAGGGGCTGCTAAATTCCAGCTTCCTGCAAACTCATCTTCCACAAGAGCTGCTGTGAAGCACAGCAAAACACCGAGTTTGACTGGAAACACTGAATCAGTGAGAACTGAGCCCTCACAGTCCTGCAGCATCTCCTGGAGGAGCCTGCCCAGCATCAGACCTGACACAGTCCTCATGCCAAGAGGCATCTTAGAGCTGCACCTGGCTTCTCTTAGTCAATTCTGATGTTGCCTGGGTCTTGGATTTGAGAAGATAAGTCAGCAGCCCTACTGACTATCTCCTCCACATCACAACTTTGTAGATCTTGATCACATCCCTCTCTATCTGTAGTCAAATTTCCAGGTTTAACACACTAAGGTGAGCAGAAAACACCTCTGAAAACCTGTAGCCCCTCCAACTTTAATGAGGGAGATTAGAATACTTACAGTGCTCTCACATTTCAACAACTTCCAAGCAAGAAAAGCTGTAATTTCCTCTCCCTCCCTGGCATTAGGGCAGTCAAGAACGTGCCCAGGTGAGCTGTGTCACCTTAGATACTGGAGACTCTCTGACATCTGTTTGGAAAGATTCCCTGGGACAGTACTAGAAAAAGAGAAGAATTGTCCTCAAAGTGGCCTGAGCTTCCCAGCTCCCTTTCTCCGACTAAAATCTCATTCATAAGAGGTTTTCCCCCCAGTTTTAACCCAGCTCCTCTTTCAAATTCAGCACAGCCAAGGAAATCTGCCAGGCCACCTCAGTCAGTCCCATCTTCCTTCTCCCCCCAGTACCAGTGAGTTTCCTCTGCCATAACCCTGAGCACGAAGTCGTGACTGCACGGGAAGAACAAACAGGCTGAGCAGATGGGGTGTGCGGGAGGAAGCCCTCATTTAAAAAGCAAATAGCTGGTGGTAATTTAGCAGATGTGGTAAGAAAAATCTGGAGAGACAAGCATGACGTGACAGGATTCCAATTTCAATCAAATAATGTGGAAGTTTCCCTGGCAAGGAAAGGTTACATCTTCCATCTTCTTGATTGCCTTGTCTTGAAGAGATGATGACTGATGCCAAATGCCATCACAGGAATGATCTGGAGCATTCTTCATTTAAGATCCCATATGACTCCCTGCCTTCACCAAATGGATTTTTTTTCACAAGGGAAATCCATCCTTTATAACCCAAATGCCCATAAGAAAAGACTAAAATTCAATTAAAGTCATAACATTCATTAATTCTGTAGCCCATTCAATTCTGCTTCTATCCAGAGACAAAGACTTTAGGATTAGTCTTTCACTTCCCCATTATCAAATCAGGCTCAGGAAATTTGGGACATTATAAACATCTCTATATCCAGCATATTGTAATATTCATTTGGCCCTAGAATTTCATCTTGGCAGAAGCACCAAAGTTATCACAGATGGGTATGAGATTTTTCTCTTTATAAATATTACAGAGCCATTAATTAAACAGGGGAAATTAACTGTGCCAGGCAGCACTGCAGAGGAATAGGAAAGCACAGTCACCATTGGCCAGCATCTCAGACTGAATGTGGGACAAGTGCATACAACATCAAACTGACAGCAGAGATATTCTGGCATCAACATTACTGCAGGTTTTAGAAGATAATTCAACAAGAAAAAATAATTTATAGACATTTCTGGTGCTCAGAAGCAATACTGCAGGAAACGTAGAATGAAAGATTTTCAACCTTTTGAAACAAACCATGGTGTTTTGGTTAAAGGACAGAAAACATGTCCTCTCTAAGATGATTTCCTCACATTGTCAACCCCCCCAAAGACAACAAATCGGGCAATTCCTGCACTTGCACTCTCTCCTTCTTGCCCTGTGCTGGGATTTAGTCATGCAAAGCCCCTTCCAGTTCCCTGTGTTCTCTTTACCGCCTGTCTACCACACAGATTTGGTCAAAAGATTATCCCCCTGAAACACACTTGTAACAAAACTCCAAGTCAAAACCTGCTGCTGAAGAGAGGATCTTTTTCTTTAGATTTAATCTAACTGGTGCTTGAAACATCTAAGTTTCTCTAAAATAATCACAAACCCCAAAATGCCCTACTCTCAGTATCACAGTATCTAACATCAAAGAGTAGGAAATGTGTGAGTTTTTAGCAAGTGGAGGTTTCTGCATGAATACATCATGAGAGGAATATTTTTATAAACAAGTCATCTCTGAAATGTTCTCCAGAACTAGTTTTAATTCTGCTTGTCATAAATAAATCTAGGAAAAAAAAATGTTTTGGTATCCCCAAACCAAATTCTGCACCAATTTTTGGGTGAAACACAGGTCTGTCTAGAAGGTCAAATCTTTGAACCCGTTAGAAAAAATTGCCAAAGCTCCCTCACTACATTTCTTGTTTGTTTTTTGTTATGTACAGACCTTTGCAGATTCCATACAGCCAGATTGCAAAGGCTGCTCTTAGGTTTATTATTCCCTGATCCTCTTTAAACAAGGGCCCTAAATTCATCCCTGGTATAAGAGCTCTGCTGTCACTTGACAGGATGATGCAGGACGCCTATTCTGAGAATCCTGAGACACTGACTTGCAAACCTCACATTTGGAGTAATCCCATGTCCAGGACACCAGACAGCTCATGGTCCCAATAATGTCCAGTGAGACCCTCTTCCTTCCAAACATCTTTATCTGCATCTCTCTCTACATCAGCTACTGGCAGAACCTAGGGGACTGGTTTCAGTGCAAAATGCAGTTAGACTTCAGGATGGAGGTAGTTTATCAGCTAGGAAAGCTGAGAGGCTTTATGCATCAACTCAGGGGCAGGATTTTATGAATGACTTCCCACAACTCCTGCAGTAACAAGCACAGAGCAGAAAAAGCAGCATTCAGGTAGGAGCTCACATAGGACTACATGGAAAATATCGGACCAAGCTGGAAATCACAAAGGAAAAAAGATACAGGGTGGGCAATGGATCTGCCTGTGAGTGAGAGCTGGTCTGACTGCCCAGGCACACACATTGATCTGCTTGATTCCCAGCCTCTCACTTAACAGTAATGAAACTGCTTTGATGAACACTGACCTCTGGAAAAGCTTCACTACAAACCAAATGAGCTTCACTGTTTTGTTTTTTTTTTTTTTCCTGTCTCTTATTCAGCTCCCTCCTTTTGCTTTTCTACCCCGTTAAACCCTATTACTTTTGTGTCTGGACTGATTTCCCAGAAAGGGACCAAAGAGAAAAGCATCATTGCTTACCAGAATTAGGAAATATCTCATCACAGCCGTTCACCAGCCATTTCCCCTCTTTCTAGCCCGTGGAGCTGCTCCTGAAAGGGTTGCCCCTTTCTGCTAGGATGTCACAAGCCGGAGATTAGAAGTAAATGCTCTGCAAGCCAAGCCGATCATCCCGCTGCGAACACATCCAGGTACTGAAGCTCGAGCTGTGGCAAAGTCCATCAGCCAGCAGAAAACACCATGGCATGCACACACCCCCAGCCACGGAGCAATGGGAGTGGAGGGAGGCTGGAGGCAGGCGGCAGAGCAGATGGGAGGGGGTGGCTTGGGGAAACCTGGCAGCGGGCGATGCTAACGTGACAGATGTGTTGACTTTAAGTTAAACAGGAAATTGAGGATGTTCGACGCAGGGAGGAAAGACATTAGCTCACATTAAAGGCAAAGACTTTCCATGGTCTTTCCCTTCTTTGCTTTCCCTCTTCCACCCAGGCTTTCTCCAGTGATTTTTAGCTCTTCCTTCACAGGCAGAAACAAGCCCCGGCTGATACTGACTCTGCCTGTGTGTCTGGGCAAGGCAGGAGCTGCAGGGCCAGCCACAGAATTCCCCATCCTAGCAGTGAGTTGAGAGACTGTTCTTTTATTCCCTCTTCAACTCAGACTCCCCTGACACTATTTAAACAGCATCCTCTAGATGATATGAGTAAAAGAGGGAATGCTGAACAGCAGAACAGGGCTTTCAATTTGTCCCAGTTCTGGGCAGGGGAAAACACAGAGTCAAAATCCTGATATAGCTTATGTAGGATAAGCAGCAGAGAGTAGAATAAATTGATTTAAATGCAGGGGAAATAAAGTGTCTTGGTGCACTCAACTTCTCCATGAATAAACCTGATTTTTCCACAGTCCAGACAAGGGTGGTCAGGCTAAGTCTGGGGGATGAGAGCTGTACTGTGAGGGTCCATGGGGGATGTAACTCCAGGGCAAGGTGGCTACATGGCAGCAGTAAAAGGTGAAGAGAATTGGGGAAATCGAAGCCCTGCACTGATTTCTTAGTTACAGCCTAGAAAACTGAGTGAAGGAAGGCAAACCATACTTAAAAGTTAAAAAACAGCTTAGAGCTAGACCCCAGCTTCTAGAGATTAGGGGAGGAAGAGAGTGCCCCCACCACAAACCCATGGATAGAAAATCAGCTAGGACACAAAGACTCTGTTCCTGTTTCATGAACTGGTCCTCCCTGCTGGCTTTTTCCACTGCCTTTGGCACAAGGAGGAAGAGCCCCCTCCTCATCCTTGTGGAGCTGGATGTCAGCCACAGCCCAGCATGCATAGTTCTCATTTATCTCCTCACCAAAGTTTTGTCCCAAGACCCACATGTAGAGGGTCAAGAACATCTCAATATCTCAATACGTGGCACGAATGGTGAGATTAATGACAGGACTCCTTTTTTTCTAGCAACTGTGCATCAGATAAAGAACAGAAATCTGCCATGGGCACTTGCTCCATAATGGAGCGAAATATTTAGGTTTTGGTGCAATCTGGCCTGCCTCCCTGCTTGCATCCCATTCTTCCCCACCCCCTCACTGTCCCTGAGCTGTGCTGTTGGCCTCCCTTCAACATTTTAATGGAGTATTGACAGCGATCCATTCGCACTCCAAATAGATGAACCTGACTTGCATCTCCAGAATCACATTTGCAGAGCCAGCCCAAGCAGGCGGGTTTGGAGCATCTCCTTGGATGGATCAGTTCCAAAAACATCCCTTTTTCTGGTTAGAGAAACAGCTTGGAAAAACCTAGCAAGGATATTACACTTTGCAAAACTGCTGCCTCTGGTCTCTTGTCCCTCCTCCTACCTGCTGCCACGCTCCTTGTCTCTGCAATCATTTATAAAGCCCCATGTTCTTTCCTAATTGGGATGTTCCCTTTCGCCTTGTACGTCACTCATGTGTCACTCTGCGTCTGGGCCCCTGGTGACCTCTTGGAGAGCTTGGCAAGGCTGGCAGCAGCCAAATGAGTCATCAGCAACCTGCTGGCATCTCCCTCCCTCCAGCCATTGCCCCCCTGGCTCCCGCCGAGCCTGGCGGCAGCCAGGGAGCCCTGGGGGAGTTTAAAGCTGTCTAATCCCCTGGATAATTCATGAAAAGAGGATAACCCATTCTGTGCAGAGCCCTTAACCTAAATATAAACCAGCCTTCCCCTTGCATTGCAGCTCCTGTGGCACGGAGGCGTTTTCCCTGCACTGCTTCCCTATCCCATCTTAGGGGTTAACTCTGCTCTTGCTCAAATCTGGTTTTAGCCCGTGGAGCCACAGTGCAATAAAACCAGGGTTTGTAAAGCAGAGGTGAGACTGTGTTCTGTGAACACTAGCAGGATCAATGCAGACTCATCCCCAGAAGTACATTCTCTCCCTAATAAATGGCAAACTCCCTTAGGGGGTGTCAGAAAATATACTTTCTTACAGTATATTTGGAAACCAGTGTCATGGTGCCATCAGAGCCTGACAGCAATGCATCAGGAGGGCAGAGGGAAGTGCTAAACTTGCATAATTCCATGGGAGTTACTGCAGCCTTACCCAGGACCCAGGCTCTGCTGCCCACCCTGGGCCCCGGTAACCAGGAGCTGGGTACAGCCAGAGAGATGGTGAAAAGGGAATAGTTAACATGTTACTTTCCTGCTTGCATTCAGAGATGGGGGGATAAACTGGGGAGCTGCAGGAGGGATTCCTTATGGATTCAGCAGCTTCCCAGGAGACCACAGCAAGCCTCACCTCTCCTCATTTTCTCTCTTCTTATTTTCCTGAGTGTGTCTCCTCACCCGCCTCTCGTTTTCCTCCTCTCCTCTTCCCTAGATGGTGAAAGGAGGTCTGACACAGCCACCACAGGCTCCCCTTTCCTACAATTCCTTTTTTTTTTGGCAGTTAAAGTCCTTATGGGACTTTAGTCACCGTAACATTAAAGCATTCATTAGCACAGGAGTAATTCCATAATCTCTTCAGAAGAGAACAATTTCAGAGGTTCAGCTCATGATCTGGAAAATCAATTTCCAGCTTGACGATGCAGGAAGAGGATTTTCAAGGCTGGCTTTGGCTTCCCCAGCAGGACTGTTATCAATCCTGGGATTTGGTGGCCAGGAAGAGCCCACCCACAACAGCTCTGAGGGGAGGTGGCAGGACCTGGGGGCTGTCATTTGGCTCAGGCAAGGAAGGGAGCTGTGGCAGTTGCAGGATGAGCCCCAAAACCAGACCTGTCTCACCAGGTTTTGCCCAACAGTGTGCTGTGCAGGTGGGACAGCATCGCCATGGGTCATGGGGAATTTCCCTGCCTTTTTCAACTCTCCTATTTTCTTTCACCAAAGCAGTGCTCCCAGCTCAGAGCATGAAGGGGATGCATCTTAAGCATCCTGCCTTTTCCCTGCAGTTACAGGCTGAACTAAACTCTTGCACCTCCTGTACTAAGTACCAGCCCATGTGCTCTTCCTCTCCTCATGGAATTTTTCACACTTTGTGCTGTCAGAAGCTGGGGCCCACACCTTGTCTGCAGGCACACTGCCAGATTGGTAGAAACCATCTGCAGGTGCAAGGCTGACTTTAGGGAAGGCTCCAGCTCTGTGCTTGCAGGTTGGGGGCTGCCTCAGAACCTGAGTGGACTTCCACCTCCAGCTCAGCTCCTTCAATCAGAAGTTGTCAGGTACCAGAGACTTTCATTTAAAGATGTTCCAGAACATAAATGGGTGCAAAAAGCTGCTCCATGAGACAGACTTCTCAGAATCTGGCAAGCTGAAATGGAAGGCTGTCTCCTGTCAGTTGCTTTCTGGTTCTGGCTTTGAAGTTCCCAAAGGGTTCACCAGCACCCACATCATGCAGATGTGTCCTTGCAGATCTGATCTCCAGCTGAGTTCATCTAACAGTGGTGGTCATGCTTTTCACAGCAGGGCCATGAGAAGGAGAAGCAACAGGAGTTAATTAGTACCTCTTGGAACTCTAGAGATCCAGGGCCCCAGTGTAGGTGCTGCTACCTGTGGTAGCTCTCTTACAGTGAGGGGAGATGTTTTCCTCCTCTTTCTGATGGAAGAGGGCTTTTCTGTTGTGACAAAGGATCAGAAGAAGCCATGGATGCTGCCTCTGCTCCCACTCCCTCCTCCAGGTTGTCCTGTAGGAGTCTGACCATAGACATCCCACTGCATAAAGGGCAGAGGCACTAAGGTGCATCCCCAAATGAGCAGCAGATGTTGAGCTCAGTGCCTGGGATGATCAGTGCAGCACTGTTGTATGTTCAGTATCTGGCTAAGTAAACCAGAGAATTAACTCTTCTCTTCTCCTTTTCCCCAAGCGATAACACCAGGGACACAGAGGAGACATGAAACAGCAGTTTTCATGCCATGTCAGACACATTACTTTCTCTCAGCCTACCAGAAGCTTCTACTCTGACTCCTCATGGCAGGAGTGCCCCATAAGCTCTGTTGTCTTGTTAAAAGTGTCCAGCCACAGGGACAGTCAGAGATCCCCCTCTGCACACATGGAGCACTGCATGCTTCTCCCCTGCACATTATCACCATCAGGCTGTTACTCCTTTCCATTTTTTCTCGAGATGAGGTCATCCCTGACAAGTAAGATCCTTGCAGGGCCACTTTTTATCCATTATTTTTTATGGGGTCTTGGTGTCGTGGATCATATTGCAGCAGCTTGACACACGTAATAAAATTTTCCCTTCAATAACACTTGTCCTCCAAAGAAAAAATAATCCCTGCAGAGAAGTGTCCCTGGATGTGTTACAGGATGTGCTGTGGGCATGCACACACGCACGGGAACTTGGCACCACAGCCACCGTGCAGGGAGCCAGCCCTGCCAGCTCCCCCATCACTGCTTTCTCTCTGTGGCTCCATTCAACCCTTCCTAAGAGGGGAGGCTAGCTGCAGTTTTTATCTCCAGCTGCAGCCGAGCCCTCGTGGAGAGGATGGTGAAGGGAGGACCCTGGCAGTGGGCGCGGGACCGCTCGGGCTGGCGCGCACAGGCACCGGCGCACACGCACAGCCCCGGGTGCCACCGCCGCCAGGGTCCCGCACGGTCCCCGCGGACACCACAGCCCCTGCCCCGAGCAAACACCTTCTCCTTCCCCGCGCCTGTCCGCCCGGGACGGAACGCACACCGGGAGACTCTGGTCCGAACTGCTCCAGCCCGAGCTAAAACTCCACAGCGCGGCAGCTCCTGGGCTCCCGGCAGAGAGCGAAGGCAGCACAACGGGGCTGGTTTGAACTGTTCACAACCGCCCCGACCTCCTCAACCTCACCCCACCGGCCCAGCCCCTCCAGCTCCCACCGATCCATCCCAACTCAGCCACCGACTCTGCGCCCTCGCGCACCTTCTTTTTCAGCGGCGTCTATTGTTTCAGTTCCTTCTCCCTGCCCGGCAGCGAGTCCCCCCGGGCTGCCAGGCGCCCCCCGTTCCGAGGGGCAGAGGGAGGGCCCGGCTCTTACCTGCTGCGGCCCCGGGGAGGTGCGGGGGGTGCGGCGGCCGGGGCGGTGCGGCGCAGCGCGGCTCTGCGCTCGCATCTCCTCTAGCGCCGATGCAGTCCTGCCGGTGCCGGGCGCCGCATGCCAACGATGCGGCCCCGGGGATCCCAGCCCAGGAAGCCCGGCGCTGGGAGGGAGCCCAGCGTGCCCTGCCTGCTTCCCTGCCGTCCCCAGCCCGGCTGCGGAGCGAGCGGGGAGGGAGCGTGCGGAGGCAGCCGAGGAGCAGCGGAGGGAGCGAGAAGCTGCACAGCAGGCAAGGGGAGAGAGAGGGGAGAGAGGCAATGCTTGTGTAATTTCATCACGGTAACAAAATCCAACCCAGAGTCTAAGTGTTGCAGCTCTCTAGCGGAGTTCTTCATTACATGAGGGATTTTTTCTTTTTTTTTTTGGTGTAATTGCTGACCTACAGGAATGCTTCTAGCTGGAAGCAGAGGGGAATCCCAGCATGATTGGACATCCTTCATCTCTCCACTTCATATATTAGACCATTGCTACATTTGAGACCCCTCTCCCCAGGATAGATAGGGAAGGGGCATGTTTCAGACAGAATCCTGGGAAAAGCCTGTTCTGTTTAAAATTCCCTTGTGTTTATAATTTCCAATTTCATTGCCAGAAGAGTAGCAGGAAATATCCTACTGTCCATGCAATTTGATGCTGGAAAGAGACCATGTGGACACAGCAGCATAGAACACAGTCTGCCCTGGAAATCCATCCCCATCATTCTGTGTTATTAAAAGAGATAAGCAGTAAAATGAGGAGGTGTCTTACTGAGGAACAAAGCATGCAGCTCCTAAGAAAGCGTTCCCAGTGCACATGGGGGGCATGTCCACACCCAGCAACATCTCTCCAAGCAGAGATGCCCAAATTAGTCCAGATAATGAGAGCAATATTTTCACTGACAGATTTTCATTGCTGCTTCTGCTAACCTAAAACTGAAGAGCAGCATGGATCCACAGGCTTTTCAGAAATGAAAACGGCGCAGATTTACAGGGCAGCATGAATTCCTTGTACTTGAGCAAAGAAGCAGAAGTGAAACCCCAGCCACCCACTCTGCCTCTGTCAGCAGGTGACATCTGGAAAGCCACTTTCCCACTCTGTGCCTCAGTTTCCCCACCTGTAAGCCAGCACTGGCACTACTGGCCCCTCCAGGCTGCATAAGCACTAGAGATTGTCACATATTTGGCTGTTTCCTGGGTTCCTCCAGACACCTATTCCACCTTTCTTCCCTGGCCTGTATGTTACTGCATCCCCTCAGCTCACCTGATCTGAATCTCTCAGGTGTGCTTGTACTAATTGACAGCATTCCAAATTGGGCCTGTAAATTCTCTATTTATCTGATGGCTTGCTGATACAGCTCCTGTGACTGCACTGGTGGCATCACTGCCATACGGAAAACACAGTAGGTGATTAATTCAGATCTTTTTTTTTTTTTTTACACCCACTCATAAAAATTGGAACTTGAATCTGAGGTTCAGCTTTATTCTCCCTTGCACAGTACATTAGCTTAATTGCATTTTGTGTTTGGTACAGTGCACCAATCGCTTTGATGTGGGAGCACTTCAGAAGTCAAATTATTACCAGAACTCCTGCACATTACAGGCCAAGTATCAAGGCCTTGGCAAAGCTAAAAAGAGCCAGTCTATCACCATGCCACTGAGCACTGCCTGCTTGCCTGTCACTGATTCTCTCAGTCCTCCAGCTCATTAATAGTTCAAATTCCTCTAATCACAGGAGCTCTGTTTGCAGGTGTCAGATCCATGTGTGGGTCATGCTCAGGAAGCACAGCACCCTTCATGCTGTGTTCTCCTGGAGGGGGCCTGGAGAAGTCCCAGCTCCATCCCAGCAGCTGTTGGAAGGAGGCTGCTCTGCCTCATGTCACCTTCCACTTGCAGGAGGGATTGGAAGAGAGGAGAGACATGGCAGGCTGGCCAAATGAGCACCCCAGGGTCCCTGCTGGGCTTGTCTCCATTCCCAGAAAGGTCCCTGCATCTTCTTACTGTTCCCCATGCAGCAGAGATCTATTTCAGGTAAACTTGTATTTAACCTCACTGCAGAGTGAACAGAGAGGGAGGCAATAAATCTGGGAGGCATTCCTTGCTAATTCATTGTGATTATCAGAGTTTCTAATTACCTCTGCACCCTCCTGTGCTCTCTCTGTTAATCACTGCTGCCCGTATCCAGGTTCCTCAGCCAGACAGAGCCATTTTCCGTGGTGCCATATGGTGCCAGCGGGGAACCTCGTGGGCTTCCTGGCATCCAAGGCAGCAGGACGGGGAGGCCTAACATCTTTCTGTTCAAAAGACCACATTAATGAAATCTGCAGCAATCTGACTGTCTCAGAGCTGCAAGGAGCAAATGGAAAACAAAGCAGAGCTGCAATGAATAGGTACCTGGCATGGAGATGGATAAGATTATACAAGCTCTTATATCCCAGGGAAATAGGAGACTGTGTAAAGGCTAGTCATGAAGATGTACTTACCAACACGACTGCACAGGCAAAGAGAGCTTGATCTAACCCCATGAGCTTGATCTAACCCCATAAACTCACTGAGCACAGTGGAAAGCTCACAGATCTACTATGAAGCAGGGTGGGATGGGAAATCTGGCCAATCCATGTGAATAGAGCAGAGCCCCACAGTCCAAATCAAGCCATTTTACTCTTTTATCCCACCTCAGTGGTTTCTCTTTTACCTCCTTGCATGAACCAGACACCAGGGACCCTTGCAGGTCCAGAGGTGCTGAGGTGCAGAGCTGGGCAAAGCAGGGTGCCCTCCTTCAGCAGTGCTCAGATGCTATGGGGAAGGTGTACAAAGCAAAATAAAAAGTCAGGTGGTGAAGGAGCAGCCTCTGGGATGGCTCACAGACTTTGCAGTGAAAGGAAGGTAATTAGAGGGAAAGCACGACTCCAAAAATACACAAACAATGCGTATTTCATGGCTCTGCAGAGCCATGGCTCACATACCAGGGCACTTGCTGTGAAAGGCACTTGGTACCACAGGGTGCTGTGCGACCAGGGGAGGGTCAGCTCAGGGCTTTTAGGGTGGTTTTCAGGGCTCCCTCCACACACAGACACACACACGTGTGGGGGTGCACACACACCACTCACATGCACACTCGAGTGTCCCCCTCTCCTGCCCGGAGCCCTCCTGCACAGTCTGGATGGGGAGCCCCAGCTGACCTGTCCTTGGGGGTGTCCATGTCCTAACAGGAGCCAGGAGAAGCCAACTTTAACGTCTGTCAGGGGTTACACGAGCCTGAGGGGTCAGGATTTGAGGCTGGCGGCTGCAGGGCAGTGGCAGCAGGAGTTGCCACCTCTCCAAGGTGTGCAGTGACAGCAGGCTGGTGGCTGCTGCTCCCCACTGGTGACAGCTGTCCAGCCAGAAACAGCCCTTAGCTCCCCCTCCCTCCGCCACTTCTGCTAATGACATTTACTTACAAAAGCCAGAATCTGGCCTTAATAGAAGGGAAAGTCCCAGGCAATATTTGATTGCACCTTCAATTACACCGGATAAGCAGGATTAGTAATGCAGATAACAAATACAATGTAAAGAGCTATACAGGCATTAAGTCTAATTATTGCTATTGCTGCCTGATCACTGGCAGATATAGATAAAATGAATATGAATCAATCTGAATATCAATAAAATAGCTGTCAGTCCTCTGTGCTGTGGATTTGCTGTGAAGGGATTGTGTTGCCAAGACTCAAAAACAAATTAGAAGGAGAGCACACAGCAAAGGGCCAGAGCCACGCCAGGCCACATTGCCTCCTGCTAGAAAGGGACACGGCTGCTGCCTGCTCTGGGGAAAAGGCCAGCTTGAAGTGGGGATAAAAGGGTTTCACACTGAATACACTGCAATGTGAAATCCTGCAGAAGTCAGGGTTTGGGTCTGTGAAAGTTTTCCACGCCCACAGCTCAGACGGGGTGTGTGGATACACTCACACACACACACACCCACTGGATGGCCCTGCTGCTCAGGAGCAGCAGCTCCTTGCTGGGTGCTGTGACTCCTGCAGCACCAGCCTTGCCACCCACATTACCCATGTGCTGCATAAAAGGAGAGATGAATTACTGCATGTAGGAGAAATGGGGGAAAACACCTCAATGCATTTCATATTTTCCTCCAAAATTCTGAGCTTTTCTGATTAGGCTCTGTTTCCACAAAGCATAATAATACCTTTTTTTCCTCAAATTAGCCTGTTACTTTCTGCTTGACAGGAGCTCCTGATTATCATGGCAACCCAAAGGGCTGCACAGCTCCTGGAAGACCAGGAAATCCCAGCACCAACTGTGCTTCTGAACGCTGGCCCCATTGCCAGAGAGGTGTTTCATGAGTGTACAGGCTGCAAAACATAATCTGCATTTGTGCCCTCCAAGCCAAAGGGGCTCCTGAACTATCTGAAACCCATATGACACCACTGATGCTGAGATTTCAGGGCAAAAGTGCAGTCACCGTGGCGATATCAATTTACCTGAGCTGGAAAGCTGAGCTGGAGAGGCTGTACCACACTAGAAAAATAGGAAAATAACATCACGGTAAATGCTTTGCTGAAAACTATTTGTGGCACAAAAACTTCAGTTTTCCGAAGAGCCACTGCTCTTAAAA
>VXBQ01016349.1:1786139-1803694 GCA_013400175.1 Phainopepla nitens
TGTCCTAGCAACCACGTGTCACAGCCCCCTGGACTCAGCCCTGAGGAGCGGCATTTGCCTTCACAAAGCTGCCTAGTGATCATCTGCGAGTGTGGGCCAGCAGACGAACTACTTTGAAGAAGAAAATGGAATTTACTTTCCTGCTTTCAGCCTGATTTTGGTATAATGCACATGCTCTATAATACCAATGTTACATACAAACAAACATAACGATGGTACACCTGTATTCATGTCTGCATTCCTGCTACCTGCAGGTCCTTCAGGAAGTCACAGAAGCAACTCTGCATTTGCTGATCTCCAAAGCCCCACAATTTACTGACCTTTTCCCAGTTCATGTTTTCTCTCTCCTCAGGATCCAGCTGAATGCCAATTGCACGTGCACGTGTGCCTCCTAACAGGAATTTCCCTAGAAGGGATTAGATAGGGCCCCCCTTTCATACAGCCCCCAGGGTAAGACAACAAGGAAACTCTCAAGCTTTTGTCTTTGCAAAGTGTGTGATGGCTCTTTATTTGAGTTCATGGAGAAAACACATAGTTTGGGAGTTGTATGACTCGTGTTTATGTCCTCTGCAGCTACACCTAAGGCCACAGTGTCAGAGGGTCTCATCAGGCTGCGTGGCAGGTCAGCATGTGACCACAAACACCACTGCCAAGACACACAGGGTTCGATATTCTCAGTAGGGATGGGCACACAGGCCTGCTTGATGCTAATAAAGATGCTTTTGTCTTGTCCAGCTGGAAGCAGGAGTGACTGGATACCCCATGAGAAAACTGGCCCTCATGTGATTTCCAGATTGTGTTTTTCTTATCCCATAATCTGAAATGACATTAGAGACAGGGCCCAGTCCTGTTCTGAGCTTCTGGGGCATCCAATGCCTCACTGCTCCTGGCCCAGGCTCACAGAGATGGCTTGTCTAAACACAGCTGTGCAGCACCACTGTAGAACAACAGCCAAGTATCCGTGTTCAGTGGGAAACACAGAGCTGGAATTGTTAAGCAACATGCAGAAGCCTAAACTGAGTATCTAAGAGATGCCTGAGTACCACCTGAGTGTGATGGGATTACCAGGGCACTGCAGCTTCAATTTCTGGCCTTCTTTTGAGCTTCAAGCAATTCAGTGCGTGAATGCTCAGAGAGGTGGAAATGGTGCTGCAGAGCAGGGGCACAGCCGAGATGGCTGGCACTGTCCACCATGGGCAGTGTTCCTGCTGTGCTCCACGTGTACACTGCGAGAGAAGACAGACGTGAAGCAAATGTAAACTCAACTTCTTTTCACTTTTTGCTCCCTCTGTAAGCATCTAAGCAGCAGTTAACTCCTGAGACTGCTGGGTCCCTGGATCTGCTCCTCTTGCTGGAGCAGCTGCCTGCTGAGAGCTGAGACTCTTTGATGCTACACAGGCCCAGCTCTCACTAGAAGGAAGCATCTCATCCTCATCTCTAGCAGAGATGTGCCAGCCAGTCAACAGCCTCATTTGTCTGGAGTCCAGCCTTGTCCCTGCTTTGTTTGCTTCTTCTCATGGCAACAGACAAGCTTCAGAGAAGGTTTTTCACCCACTCATTTTACCTGATAACAGCCTTGAACCAGCATCTGTTTGCCTGCAGGCACAACTTCTCTCTGCTAGTTGGGACCTATTTCTTTATGAATTGTTGCTAAATGATGTCACTTTGGAATGAGCTCCCAACAAGCTGTGTCTGTGCTACCTAAACTCCAAAACTCCTGAAACTTGCTACTGCTGGTGTCCGAAGGGTACAGGGACAACCAGAGTTGTCAAACACATGGGATTCATCCCTCACTTTGCTCAAATGACAATAGGCAATCCTTTCTTGTTTGAAAAAGCCTCCTCCTGGAGGAGTAGGAATTCAGGTGTGGGGTCTGCTCTCTGCTCACCCAGGCATCCCTGAGCCTGCCCTTCTACTGCCCATGCCCTGCTCCCTGCTGTGGCTGGTGTGCTCCTGCACCAGCAATGCCTCTTCTCTTCCATGGTACATGCCTGGCACTGCTGTGAGCTGAAGGAACAGCAAAATGACAACCAAAGTCAGCAGATGAGCATTATCTGGCTCATCCCAGCCAGAACTGATATTTGGGATGCTCTCTCCAGGCCACTGCTGCTGCACACTGCTCACTTTGCCTCTGCTGCTCTGCTGGTGCTGGCACTGAGAGGGGAACAGAGGTAATGCATGGTGGAGAGTTGCTCTCAGCTCCTTCCTTGACTTTCAGGTCTTCAGTGGCATTTGACTAAGAAATGTTGCTACTTCAAAACCTTGCACAGAGCTGGTTCAAGCACAGAGACCCCTGTGACTTCCAGTTCAGGACTGGCTCTTTCAGAGCCTTTTTAGATTTCACCTCTCTGGCCGGTGGTCAGGTGTTAAAAGGAACCAAAGCGCAGCTCAAACACAATAGTGGCAAAAAGGGCACAGTGAATAACAGGGTTCAAGTGAGGCTGGGTCAGAGCTGCAGCTTGGTCACCAGCCAGACAGGGCTGAGCTGCAGGTGTGGAGCTGCCTGTCCCTGTCCGGGGGGATGCTTGCCCACAGACATGTCACATGGATGCTGCCAGGGATGGGCAATGGCACCTCACCCTGTCTGAGGGAAGCAGGCTGTAGCAGGAGAAACATCAAGTGTGATTTTTTTGAGATAATGTAATTTTTTAAGATTGGTACAGAGACCCGTTAGACACCATGAACACTCTTTGAACATCGCTGAGAGTGCTCAGCATTGGATGAAGCTTTGAGCAACATGATCCAGTGAAAGGTGTCCCTGCCCATGGTGGGGGGTTCGAATAATCTTTGGGTTCCCTTCCAACCCAAGCCAGTCTATCACTCTGTGATCTGTGTTGAGTCTGGATGTAGATCAGCACAGCTACAAAGCACCGATGGTCCCAGCTCTGGTCACACCTGCCTATCTCCAATCTTCAGCACAACACAGCCTCGTGTTTTAACTCTTGGTTGGACTGGCAGGCTGTCATTCCCTCACATGGGTGTTACTGTAAAGGAGTGATCTAAACTACAATGCAATTTTTAAACACTCTTCTGACATGTTTTGGACCTGACCATGCTGGGTGTGGGACCAAAGACAAACACACTCACACGCAGACACACACTCCTAGGTGTAGACACCCTCCACAGCCTCATGTTTCTTGCTGGCTGAGGAACAAGGGACCAAATGATCTGAGGGAATGTAACTTAGCACCAGGACCCAGTGCAGCACAAAATCCCACTTGGTGCCAAGGACTTGTGATTTACGCTTTTGTTTCTGCAACAACAGACAGAGGCATAAAATTTTTTTTTAAAAAAGGAGCTTTGCTGGATTTTCCATCCCCTGCCGAGACACAAAGCCTAATGGCAGCCAGCATTCCCAGCAACACCCACGGTTAAGCACCAGTGCTGTTGCCAACTCCTGCAATCTTATCACAAGTACCACAGCGTTTGCTTTCCTTTCTTAAAGCCCCAACTCCTGGAGTCATGGGATTAAGCAGGCAACTCAGCTTTTGATTTTAATAGCAGCTTTTATCCCTCACTGTTAAGAAGAAAAGCTTTTGAGTGGAACAGGTTCAACCTACAGAGACAATAAATAAGAATATATGCTTAAAATCTGGTATTTTTTAAGCCAATTTTATTTGGAGAAAGAGTTTTGAACATTTTGGAGAGCAGAACTTTTCAGCAGCTAAAGGAGTCCCTTAAAGAGCTAAAAGAATTAGTCTCAGCTGAGAAGATGCTGCAGGGGGAAAGTAGACTTGGGTTTTCATTCCTTAATCCTGTCAGAAAGATCAGCAAAGGCAGAACATGTGGGTTCACTAGCTAAGGCAAAATACATTTTGTGTAAAGAAGCCAACAGTAAGTTTCAGGATGTGAAGACTGAGACTTCCTAGAAAGGGAATTAAGCTCAGTAGATAAGCCTGTCTTTGTCCCAAGGTTAGACTGGTGGATGGTATTGATACATCAGTGCTCTAGAAGAAGGAGGAGAGGTATCAGTATCTTCATTTGCAGCACTTACTCCATGTGTTGAGAGTCCTACAGAACTGTCAGAGGGATGGACAGATGTCCCCAGTGCTTGTAGCCCCCAGATCCACACATGGGTGATCTTCTCTGGCTCTTCTGCTTCTATTGCAACTTATTTGGATCTGGAGCTGCTTCAATTTTTTTGTCCTACCAAATGCCAAAAGCAACTTTGGTGTGAAGCAACTAGTTAAGAACAATAATGATGCAGATGCCCTCAGAGTGAGGCCATCCACTGTTTTGCTGCAATTTTTAATAATTTTAAGTTGAAAAAGCTTCTATGATCCTTGCACACATCTATAGCTTTGAAGTGCAAAGTGGGATGCTTTAATAGACCATGGTGAAAATTGTTCCCATAAATGATGAGAAATGTTTAAATCAATAAAACATTTGTTTAGATGTCCATATGGAGGAAAGATACAGTCTGTTGTTCTTCATATTGGATTGATCCCACTGTGTTAAATTACAGCTGGCTACAGCCCTTCATCATTAATTGCACAGCTTGACAAGCATGTAAAATACTCACACTGAGCACAAAAATTTTGAGTGTCTGATCTCTGCATTATCCTTGTCACTTCCTCCCAGCCAGGGCCAAATTAAAGGCTGCTTAATACAGGGGGAAGCTTTGCTGCAGCTCTCCCACAAGCCTTCAGCCACGTTACCCAATATCCTCCCGGCTGGCCTGCGGGAGCGAGCAGCTGGGGAGCAGATGCAGGCAGCCTTCCACACGTGATGGCCTGTCTGCCACAGCCTTGCATTTGGGGTTTATCAGCACCTCTGGGCTGTTGATCATAAGTACATAAAAGCAACAGAAACCTGGTCTTGAAAGAGTAGCTGGTGTCTGAAGGTGCCTGGTCTGTGCTTCTGAGAGGGTGACAGCAGTGGCAGTGGATGGTGGGAGGAGCAGCCAAGGCACTAAAGGGGATCTGGCAGCTCTGGGTGCTGTTTCCACCCAACCTGGGTGATGCAGCTGGCATTTGCCTGCCTGTACCTCTTCTCAAAACACAGAACAGTGTAGGGGTGCTCCCCACGAGGACCACAGAAAGAGGCCAGGAAGGTCAGTAACAGCAGATTTTAAAGCCACCTGAAATTCAGTAGCCAAAGGACCTGTGAATCAGAGTAATAATTCTGGGTACAAATGGATCTTGAAATGGAAGATGTGTGTGTGAAAGCACCTGCCTGCACATCCCATTGCCCTGTGAAAGCAGACAGGCCTGTCACTCTGCCCACAGGCAGCTCCAGAGACATGGTGTGACCAGCCAGGGAAAGACAGCTCCTGAAAGCCCTGTCCAGCAGTGGTGGAAGGAGGACAGCCCTTGTACTCCACTGCACTTGAGCTTCTCCCCTACCAACAACGGGATGGGGGAGCATTAGGAAGAAGTGGGACAGGCACCCAATCCTGCCTTGAGGCACAGTGCTGATCCTGGCCTGACTGGCGAGGCTCAGAGGAGAGCTCAGGCTGGGCTCACACACAGGAAAACTGTACAGCCACAGTCCTGGCTGTGCAGCCCCAAAAGGCAGCACATCACAGGTTCTACCCAGGAACCTGGACCAAGCTTTGCAGAACCCCTTCTCAGTCCCGTTCTGGGATCCCAGTGAGTGCTACTGTGCATCCTGCAAATTCACTCTTCTCAGGGTCTTGCTTTTCCCTTAGGAAATGGGGATCTGTGCCCTGCAAAGCCTGGTCACTGCTGAGGCATCCCTATTAGAGCAGGGAGAGAACAGGAAAAAGAAGCACAGCTGATGTCCTGACTGGAGCCGGCAGAGGCCACTGCTGTATGCTTAAAAATAACTCCAGGCTGAGGCCTCTGATGTGGGCTTCACTCCCAGGCATGCTCCTCACTCCAGAGTGTGTTTTTCTCTCTTCTCTGTGGTGTCATGTCTTGGCTCCACGATCCCCAGGCGTGTTGCAAAGCTCTGGGTCAGAGCCACGCTTTCTGCTCTCTGCAAAGGGGTGATGTCAGTGTCTGTCCCTCCCTTCCTCGCCCCCAAACTCACCATCATCACCAGACAGACTGTCAGAAACCACTGCTAGGAAATGCAGGTCCCCAAGGCGCTACTGCACTCCAAACCAGGTATCTTTAAGGCAGTGTGATGTAAAGACTTTTTTTTTTTAATGAGAAAGAAAGCAAAATGAAATCTGGAGCCTCTCAGACATGGTAACCTCAAAAGACATGGCCACCTTCTACCAGGGCATGCTCTGCCCTCTTGCTTGAGTACCTGGCACATCCCCTTCCACCTGGGATGATGTTGCTTTGGGGTGACCCTTGTCAAAGCTTTTAACCTTGCATGTGTTTATTAAGGTGATATAAAAATGATACAAATTGGGCTGAACAATGAAATCCATAAAAGTATTGCTGCCTTTCTGCAGTTCCACAGCTAAGGTCTGTTTGTACATACCCAGTGATGATGGAGCAATGTGAGGTGCCTTTGATGCTTGAAATGGCTTGGATATGTGAAAAGAAAGCTGAGCTGTGCCTTTGCTTTAGTGAAATGAACAGAGAGGTGACTATAAATGCCAGTAACTACTCTCAAAAAAGGCAGCAATGTGGAAAAATAAGTAGGGCACCATCAGTAAAGTCAACAGTTCTTTCTAAAATAGCTTAATTTCTTTAAATAGCATTCAATAAATTTTAAATAGTTTAAAAAGTTGGGTTTTTTATGAGACAGAGGGCCTTTTTCATTAGAGGATGAAAGAGGGTGTTAATTTTTCAGAAATCTGGCATTTTTTCAATGTGTGCCTTTCAGATTTATGAAGACAAATTTGCTCCTTGTGCCTGTGTTTTATCATCTCATTACTCCCAGTACCAGAGGGAACAGTGTGCTCTCTCATAGTGTATTACTCGGGTGGAAATGCTGTGCCCCAGACTGTCTTGGTCATAATGAAATGTGGCTGGGCACATTCAGCTTGCTCTAGCTGATGTTACACCTCTTTTTGCTCTCCAAGTGGAAATGTAGTCATCACAGGGTGTGTATGTGTGGGGGAGATGCCTTCCCAACGGGCCCTTAGGGATCCACTCACAGAATTAGCAGTGTTGCCTCATGAAGAAGATGTTAGATGTGGGTGTAGATTCAGCCCAGCCTGGAGTACTTTCAGTTCTGTGACCAAACTTGTAGGACACACAGAGCCACAACCTAAACGAGAATAAGGTTTACGACTTTCTGTCAGTTTACCAATCTGTTCAGTCATTCTGGCCTCTTTGATTAGCTATTCCAACAATTCTGAATGTAAGTATTAATTAACTGCTATTAATATAGCTGTGGGTCTGTTCATTTCCCATCTATGACTCTGCATAGTCTTGTTCCCAGTTTGACAACTGAAAGTGAGACTTCACAACCTGCTGCCAAGGTGCTGCCAAGCACAGAAGCTAACCATCCTCAATTATCACTTTCCCTTCCATCCCTAAATAGAAAGGACATGTGCAGCAGCACAAGCATTATCTGTTCAATTGTTTTGTGTAAGCAGCTCATTTCTGGAAGAGATCTCTAGCTTGCTTACTCTCAGCATGCTGTGTTGCAAATAAATCCAAACTTTCAGTCCCCTGCCACAGGAAATTAGGTCCAGAGAGAACTATCAATACTTTTCTCCTTGTGAATATTTATGTATTTGCAGTCACTGCTTTTCCAGTCTGAATCAAGGAGCGCTGTGGGTGTATTGGGTGAAGAGTTGATCTTAATCACTGATGCTACACCATCAGTGCTGTGCCTGAATCGCTCAGACAATTTTAAAATGCTACTTCTAACCCATAAACTGGACTGGGTCTGGCTGTTGCTTCTCTTGCATCAAAGCACCAGAGGTGATAATCCTTCTGCTTCTGCACACTCAACCAGAGTAGGCCCAACTGTTTATTGTGAGGATATGCACTGCTAAAAGCATGGCACAAATGTGGATATAAGCTTGGTTTAGAGAATCTTCTAGAGCAAGTGGCAAGGAGAGACAATGGCTGGTTGGACAGGAGTCCAGGGGTCAAGAAGTAATTGGTGGGAAAGGTGCAGGAGATACCGGGATCCTTATGATAGCAGGGGGAGAAAAAAGCAACAGCAGCAAGATCTGCTCTAAAAGCTTCAGGAATTAGTGCTTCAGGAGGCAGCAAACTGCCTGGGGGCTAATAACACTTCATGATATCCTATTTTTTTAAATTCCTTGTACTTGTTTCAACCACTGAGCTAAGCAGCTGATGCCAAGTTAGAGTGGAAATTGCTCAGGGAAGGTATGTAGTGTGCACAGAGGTGGAGGTAATGGCTTTATTGTGACTGGCCCTGGGGGGCTGAGAGACAAACAACAGCCCAGTAATGGCTGCAAAGAAAATAAAGTGCTGTTCTCCATCTAGTGAGAGTGGGTCACACAAAAATGTCTGTCAAAGAAAAGGGTTTCAGACAGGAGAGTCAGACACAGCTCTGCAAGGTGTTAGATGGCAGAAATCTCCACGGAGAAAAGAGGATGGAATCTTCATTGCTTGAGATACTTCGACTGATAAAACACTAAAAATAGATGCTGGGGAACTAACTGAAGTAGGAGAAGTAGTGTGAGGGTGTGGGGAAGCCTGATATGTGATCTAATGGATGTTAACTTCTGTGATCCTACAAAGCCATAGCAATGATAACACATCATGAGCCTCTCCCTGTCAAACACAACCACCTCCCTTCCTCACTCAGCCTTTCAGCACACTCTCCATCTGCCATATTGCACAAACCATACATGCAGTAAACCACTGAGAACAACCAACACCCTTTATAGATAAGGGAAGGTGATTGTCCACATCTTCATTTTCACTTTTGTAAAAGCCATCCCAGTGCTCTGTTCCTATGCACAGCAAAGCATTAAGCACAAAGAACAAAACCCTCCACAGTCCATTAAGTTTCTGCCTCTCGTTCTCTCTTCTACACTCCTGATAAATTTTATCAGAGTGAGTAGTTAGATGCTTGCTGCTGGTAGGAAAACTCCTCAGGAGCCTGCAGGGCATTGAGTTTCCAGGTTCTTGCTGCCAGTGCTAGAAGAGATGGATGTTGAAAGCAGCTTGCTCAGGTCTGAGGAGCAGGGAACACCACAGGTAATCCTCCAGACTGATTGGTGTCAGTAGCTGAGAGGATGCAATGGGTATAGATGAGAAGAGGGGATTGCCTTGATTCATCTGAAAGCAAGGAGGGATGGGGAAAATTGGCACCCTGAAAAGATGTAGATATCAGCTAAGACCCTGATATTTTGAAGTGACTGCTCTTCCATCATTAGCTGTCACATCTTGCACAATTAAATTGTGTGTGAGAATAAACATATTTAAACAAACATTTGCAGAAGTAATTTTCAGATGCCATATACAGTCACAATTAATGAGCAGGCAAATTCTGCCCATGAATGCTTAGCTTTAAAATTGTTTTAAAACTACATATTTTTTTTCCAAATAGCCTCAAATATGCACAGCAAGATGTCTTCATACACAGCTGTAAACTTCTGACCCCAGGCTATTTTCTTTGCCCAGTGATTTCAGCATAAGCTGCAATATTTGCTTTATTCTTCTGCCCACTACAACAGCTGAAAGAGTCAGTTCCCTTTTTTTATTTTAGAGATGCTCGGAAAAGGAACCGAATGTGATTACAGGAGTAACCTGATGGGGCCTTACATCGGCACAGAGGGATGAGTCTCCTGTTTCATTTTTGGAATGAGACACTTTGTGTGGCAAGAGTGTCTGTGGTTTTAATAATTACATAGTTGTAAAGGAATTACAAATAGTTTTCTTTATATTTGGATTGGTGGGTAAATCAGATTAATGATAGAAGGAGAGATCTGTTTGTCTATGTTCATATAAGCTTTCAACAATTCTTCATGAGCCAATCAAATAAATTATTCCCAATTTTTAAAAAGTGTAATTTCACTATCTTCAATGAAAAATAGTCATGTTAACACCACTCTAAGACAACAAAGGCTTTGCAGGACAAAGTTTGCAGTGGGTAGCTTTATTCCCAACTTGGTGCAATAAATAGGAGCTATTTTCAGGGATGTTAACTTGATTCTCTGCCCATGTAACACTAATCCCTCAGATGTGGTTTGGAGTTGAAAATATACATGCACCAATGCTTTGGCTTGTGACAAACATGAGAAAATGGATACCAACATTTGAAAACTTGGTGCAAAAGAGAGAGTCAAAATGAAAGCAAAGGATTTTGAAGAACATAGTTATGGATGAGAACCAAATCTTATGCCTATCTGTGTAGCATCAAAGATTTTTTTCTATATATCTGATACCTTAATTATGTGAGACATTTAATCTCCTGTTTTGTTAAGCAATCTTGCTTGGTGAGGTGCCTCTCAACTTTCTGATCTGTTACTGTAAGCACACAAGTGACTTTCTGCTAACCCAGGCAGGGAGTGGGAGGAGGGAGAAGTTAATAAAAGGGGAAACACAGCTTTTGCTGAAGTTCTCAGATGTCAGGGCCATTTAATCAGTCACAAATGAATTCCCTGGACTGGCAGGTTACCCAAGACAGCCCCAGCCCCAGCCCCTGCCCACCTTGCTACCGGGGCAGGTATGCCATAGTACACCTCATCAACTTCACTAAGAGCAAACTCAGATATGTCTGAGGATGGGTTAACTGCTCTGTGTTGACAAAAAAATTATAAAATAGTTGTGAAGACAAAGACCTCATTAGCTGAAGTTGTCTCTGACTGTAATGACATCCTGGACACCTGTCAATGAAGAGCTGCAGGGACGGAGGAGGCTGTTTGATCCTAATCTCTTTCTTGCCAGTCTGGATCAGTTCTGTCTCTGTTTGATCTATCAGAGGTTTAAATGACCAGTGCAGTGGCCTGTTCTGCAGCCTGCAAGGCTGGAGATAAGTGCAGAAATACCCAGCTGACCTTGGAATGAGCTTTGCTTGGATTTGCTTACAGGTGGTGATCAAAAATACCGTATGACGGCTGCTTAGTGAGAAAGAGATCCCTTCCACACAAAAGCGTGTCAGTGCTGCAAAACACAGCTTGCTCAGCCTGGGATGCCAGAGATGCCGTACCCCATTCTTGACATGGGCTTCTTAGCCCAAGCTCCTAAGGAATAACAGAGAGGCAGTCTAGCGTTACAGAGTGAGGAGAGACCCTGACAGGCCAGAATGCCAAGCCTGCAGTGTGTCCATCTCACAGCATGTCCCACAGGCCTGCTGCTGCAAATAGCCAGCCAAGCCCACGCTGTCTCAGCAGCCAGAGCCACTGCAACTGGAGGCAGAGAGGGGAATGGAGAAATTATGGTTTTTATGTTGGCTGTCGTGGTCTGGGGAATGTGGAGAGATGAGCGTCTGTGAGGCTGGTTTCTCCTTGAGAACCTCCTTTGGCACTAAGGACCATCACCCTACCAAAACCATGTGCATATTCAGAATTAACTCTTCAGAGCTTGCTATGCTGAACCATATTTCACCACTACAGGCATGCACAGCATCCAGTGACTGTCCAAATCTCTGTTGTCCTTCCTGGCATTAGGATTTGTGTCAGCACACCTTTAATTTCCTAAGACCCACACAGAATTTTTATACAGCATATGATAAAGCAGCTTCCTTTTCCCCTCTTGAGAACTGAGGTTATTTCAACCTACTGCTACAAGAGATCTGCACTTGTTAACAGGCCAACTGTTCGTGCTGCTGAACAGAGATGCTCAATGGTCTTTTGTGCTTTTCTGTGACTTGGAAGTGTGTTAAGCTGAGGAAAACCACAGTGCATTTTTGCTGACCCTTGTGCACATCAGCAGTTCTGGTGCAGAAGTACGAGGACCATCTGGTGGGTGCATGTCAGCTTGCAGAGCTGGGCTGACTGGCAATGGGTATAGAACTTGTGTGTGAGAAAATGAGGCTTCATGAGATGAGCTGAAGAGCTTTCTGGCTTTCTAGCACTGGAAATCTCTATAAAAGGAGTCTATTTTGTTCTCAAGATATGCAGCCAACCACAACAGTCTGCTACAGGTACATGTTGTAACACACAGGTGTTGGCAAAAAAGTTGGTGGGCGTCTGATGATGGAAATTCAGAGCAGTTTTTAAAGTAGTTCATGCTCAACTCATAGGTTTTGTTCCTGTGCCTGAAGCGGACGGTCCGTGATGGGAGTTTCCACCCTGCACTTGGATCTCTGTGAAACACAGACAATCCCTCCTCGCCTTCCTGAGGAAGGCATCTCTCCTGGTACTTATTTGTCATTTGGCAGGTTTGTGAAGATCCATAGGAAAAGTTTGGGCAGGTATTTTGTGCAAGGATATGAAGGGAGAAGGTGCTTGCACTTTCTTTTGGATAAGCTGGAAATATTTGCCATCACCCATGGTTCCCAACACCTGGAGGCCTCTCCTCTCTCACATTCTGTAGTTTGGGAGGTCTCATCCAGTCCATATACACCTGCAGAGAAAATCTGAATGGTACAGGTCAAGGATGGAGCACTCAGGCCCTAGACAGAGAAAAAGATACAGTTGCACATCCACACTCTACATTCAATTTCAGCCTGTTTCACCCATTTGCAATATCAAGCAAATATTGTCAAGTGACCTAGATGTTGGCAGTTTCTCTTACTGCCTCACACAAAAAGCAAATACACCCATCAGCTCTGGCATGGATTCAAGAGAAGCCAGGGGTGCCACATGCGTTCACATCCTGGCCACACGTGGTGATGGCAATAAATAATTGGTTTCAAATGCACGTGGGTTGGAAGGGATTAGTTGCTTTACTGTGGGATCTGCTGTATTGATTAATTTTAATCTACTTTGTATGCTATTTAGATCTGAAATTGAGTATAGTGCAGGCGATGATGAAATTGCTCTAATTTTTCAGGAGTGTACTGCATTTGATTAATTTTATAGCCTGTGTTGATAAAAGCTTTTATCCTAGTCTGTTATCATCTTAACTCTCTGTGTTTGTAATTTTTTACTCCTGGGGTCCCACGTAATTCAGTTCCATAAATTGATTTGATGGACGTTTTCTGATACTTCAATAAAACCTTTTGGCACAGATTTGCCTATCCCTCGCTCTGCACGTACCTGGACAACGGCTTGCTGAAGACAGAAATAGAACTGTATTAAATTAAAAGGTGTATTGAAAAGAACAGGGTGGCCAGAGCAGATGGTTGTAAACAGTGTGCTTTGACAAAGCATGAAGTATAAAGCCCAAATGAAAGAGAAAATTGTCCCAGGAGGATTAAGGACAGTTTTTGCAGCCTGCAAGTCCCCTTTCATCCCTCCTTCTGCTCTATCTACCATCTATCCCACGGGGCTGAATGGAGGGCAAGCCTGCAGTTATATCTTGAGCCTCTTCTGGGACAAGGAAACACTGTCTGATCTTCAAAGGTCTGGCACAGGCAGTAGGAGGCTGTGTGAGTTACTTCTGTAGTTGCTATTAGCATAGAATCACAGAATGGTTTGGGTTGGAAGGGACCTTAAAGATCATGTAGCTCCAACCCCCTGCTATGGGCAGGGACATATTCCACCAGACCAGGTCGCTCAAAGGCCCCATCCAATCTGGATATTATTATTAGACCAGGCAGGAGGGGATGAAATGTCACCTTTTTTGCAACACACCTGCACAGACCTTATCCCTGTGGGATGGCAAAGGTGATTGCGGAGTTCTTTTTCTCTGCTTGCTTTTATTTCTTTTTTCTGTGTTACAGTTCCAAGCCTGCCAGAGTTCAAGGAGTGTTTGGACAACATTCTCAGGCCCATGGTGGGATTCTTGGGGTGTCCTGCACAGGGCCAGAGGCTGGACTCAGTGATTCTGGTAGGTCCATTCCAGCTCAGTATATTCTATGATTCAGTGAAGTTGCAGATACAGATGTAGCAAGGCAGCAGATGCAGGTACTTCATGCAGGTTCATGGACTTCACCGGAAGATTTCTTTGGTCTGGAGGATATGTAAAGATGATGTGAAATAAGATTACTTGTACCCATCATAAATTCACGTGGGTGTGGTGCTACTGGGGCTGTCAGCAGAGATGTTCCCTGACCTGTTTGCAATGTCCTTTAAACAATAGTAACTGGAAAGTTTTGACTAGAAGAAAAAACAGTATTTATATCAGGGCTTCCAGTGATATACATAAAGGGGAGTTTTGAGAGCTTGGTGTTAGCACAGCTTATCAGCACATGGAGGGGCCATGTGAGCTGCAGAGGTGGACCTGCTAGATGTGCCCCACCAATTGAGTAACTAAAACGACATCTGCATGAGCAACTGATAAGCACTGCCTCCCAGAATTGAGAAATCATCACAAAGAGCCTTGAGGAGTGGCTGGGCTACCTGCAAGCCTGCACCCCCTTCTCCTCCCACCAGAGCCCCACAAACTTTCCACAGAGGGGCAGAAGAACCCAGGGAACTTGCTTTTAATTCATTAACCTAATTTTGCAGATCATTAAGTGTTTATGTTTTGGGTGGGTTTTACTGCAGTTCTCCCATTCCACACTATCTCCTATACCAAGGGTGAACTCCAATGTCTGAAGATTGTGAGACACTAAGAATTTTTACATTTTAATTGAGATACATATATAGTACATATATAGGAAGGGGTTAACTTCTCCTGAAGGTTGCTTTCAGCCACAGTCCATGATTTTGCAGAAAAGACTGTACCTCTTGCAGGACTTTAGAGATGACAATGGTAGAGTTTGAAGAAGGAAAATTATATTAAAATCTCTTCAGGTGTAGATGCTGTTATTCTCAGCTACCAGGCACTGGCTTCAAACAAGCAGGGACACAAAGAAAACACCACACACTGTTGTCAGCCACATTAATGCTCAGTATCTCAGTTTTGTAGCTGCTTGGATATGATGAAAACAAATCTTTAATAGCTGCTGCTTCCATCATTGCACTGCACTCTGTTTTCTATTCAGTTGCAAGGACAGCTCATTTCCAGCGAACGGGAACAATGCGCTCATATTGCTAATTCATGCCACTACACACAAATGTTCAGATTATGTTGTGCAGAACCAAATTCCAGTCTCATTCACAAGTGCAACTTGCACTTCAATCCAGTTCCCTAGCAAGAAGCAGGGAGCCCTGCAGCAAAGCTTGTGATAAATTAAAACCTGAAAGAAGCGATGAAAGAACATCTGATACATTTTATTATTTTTTTTATAGGATTTGAAAAGCAGACCTGGACATATAGCAGAGGATGGAACCCAGGGGAACTAGTGTCAGAGATGATTTGAAGGCAAATGAATTGTCAGGAGGTTGGCATCCACAGAGTGCTGCACAAATTTCCCTTAATCTACTGCCTGCCTGTTTTGGTTTGTGGTGATATGTGGGTGCAGACAGGATATTTTGATATAAAGAATTTGAGGGTGGATAATTTAAAGACTAAAGTAGAGTGCAGACTAGTCTTGGGAAAATGCAAGGTAAAAAGATGTGTTAACTGCTGCTGAGAGGCATCTGAAGTGGCCAACACAGCCTTTCTGTGGCACATGCTCGGTGGTCTCTGGTCCTGGGGCATCACGAGCCCACCCACAGGCCAGGGGGACCTGGGCTCAAATCTGAACTGAGATCCTGTCCAATCCCTTGGCAGTCTGGGGAGCTGCCTGCCCATCTCACAGCTCTGTGTGCCTTTGCTAATTCCCCTCCTGAGTTACCACCAGTGCCTGGCACTCCAGGGATATGTGGGCGGCCAGAGAAGCCCACTTTGGCAGGGAATATTTCTGTAAGGGAAAATTACACCATCTCTGCCTGTGTTTTGATTCACCTTTTGTGATTGCATGGGCCAGAACACCTTTCATGAATGGGACCAACCAGCTGATCCTCCTGCTTTGCTGCTAAGCTGCCACATGGTCTTTTCTTAGAATTTCCCATGTTAATTTCCTTGCCCTCCAGTTTGGAATATTATGACTAGTAAATTTATTATAGTAAATGCTTCTGGGCAGCCATGCTGGCAGATGACCTTCACACTCTTCTGCTGAAAAAAACACCCCAAAAGCATTTCCAAACTCAGTTCATATGAGCCCATGTGCATGGGCAGGTACACAGCAGGTACAGATTCAGGGAGCCCCCGCTTTGGGACTTCTGACCCCCACTATGAGACAGGGGGGCACCTACAGTGAGACCAGGGCTGTGTCAGCTCCAGGCGAGGCAGCAGAAGACAGAGATTGACTTGCCAGGATGGAGCTGACAAGCAAAGAAAATTCCATTGATGGACAACCAAGAGGGTAGAGCTAAAGCTCTCGGTGTTCTCGTTATGGAAGATTTTAGGCAGATGTTATCTGTTACCAGGCTACCTCGCTCACGATTGCTTCAGATACAATGAGGTAGCTTGGGCTGGGCTGGGCTGCGTCAGTCATTGTTTGGTCGGTGCCTTGTAGGGGACAGTTTTGTCAAGACGTGGCCTTTCACTAGATGGTGCTCTTTGCTGAGCCAT
Organism: Phainopepla nitens; assembly: GCA_013400175.1. Classification (NCBI taxonomy): domain Eukaryota; kingdom Metazoa; phylum Chordata; class Aves; order Passeriformes; family Bombycillidae; genus Phainopepla; species Phainopepla nitens. Next base: position 1,802,480 of record VXBQ01016349.1, read on the forward strand.
CGCTGTGTCTGACCCTTCTCCTTGGATCTGGGAACTTCCAAGCGATCTGCCCCATAAGCCCTTCCTGTATAGATGGCAGTAAGGCAAAGGAAAATATTTTTCCAGAATCCCTGTTCTCGTCTGCCTTCTTTTATGGAGCCATATAAGAAAAAACTACTGCCTTACATCTGGTTGTTAAGGGGGTACAACGCTGGCACATTCCAGTCTCAAAAACGACCAAAATGCACAAGCATTGAAACCATTTTTATTGTTTCAGTTGCTTTCAACTGAATCAACAGTGCATATATGGGAAGCCAATGCCAAGTTCACGTGCAGGGTTTTCAGGAGATAATCTTCTGCACCGTACACAGAGTTGGTTTTTCTGTTCTTAGAGAGAATATGATGGGAATTACCTGCAGCCATCGCCCAGTGCTCTGACCAGCAGCAAAATCTCTGGAAAGTATGGTGGTTTTGGGGTGGTTCTCATGAAGTGGCACATGTGAAGCTCAGTGCTGATACTGCCTTTGCGCACGTGATCCTCCAGCCACGGCCAGGGCTAGCGGGATACACACATGTGCTGTAGAAAAAGCCAAGTGGAAATGTTGGGCCACCACACGTACACATTTCCAAAGAGCTTCCAAGAGAAACGGTAACCGAAGGCAAGTCACCACCACAAGAGATCAGGCATCTTCATTCTGCAGGGCCTCCTCCAGCGCAGCCGCACACGGACCACAGACCACATGAGCTCATTTGCTAATGGTGGGTTGCCATTTCCACTGCTTTCCTGGGGCAAGGCGTGGGAACGGTACAGGAGATGTTCCTCCATCAAACCTACACGCCACACACAACCATAGAATGGGGAAAGAGGGCGAGCAGCAGGATGAGGCTGTGGGGTGGGCTGGTGGGACTCAGGTGGAGCTGCTGGGTTTGTGACAGGTACAGATGTGCAGTAGATTCCGTTCACAGATGGGCAGCTTGTGCTCTGGGCACTAGGAGAGGCTTTAACTGCTGGAAGTGGGGACGCCAGAACGCCAACACCCACCAGAACAGGCCCTACAGCCGGAGCTCAGCACGAGGGAAGCAGCATCCTAAAATCCCAGAACGGTTTGGGTTGGCAGGGACATTCAACATCATCCAGTTCCCAGCTCCCCACCACCGGCACGGACACCTCCCACTAGCGCAGGTTGTTCAAAGCCCCATCCAGCTCGGCCTTGAACTCTCCCAGACATGAAGCAA
>VXBQ01016349.1:1804213-2037685 GCA_013400175.1 Phainopepla nitens
CGCGCGGCTGCTCCCCGTCGCTATTGTCTGCGGGCCGGGGCCGGGCGCGGTCCCCCGCAGCCGGGCGGGGGTGGCGGCCCCGCAGCCGGGGGACGCGCGGGACGGGCCCCGCTGTGCCCGGGGCTGTGCCGGGGACACGCACCCGCCCGGCCCCCAGCCTCCCTCCTCACTGCAACTGCGGATGTCTCGGTCAGAATCCCCCTCCAAGCTTGCGGGCAGAACTTTGTATCTCGGTTTGTTGCACGGAAAGTCACCGCGGATTCGTATCGAGAGCGTCCCCCGCAGCGCGCTGGTGTTGGTGTGTGTCACCTTTGGGTCTCAGTGGCCTTTGGTGTCACTCGGAGGGTCATTGCCGTGGGGTCTCTATCATGCGTTCACTCTGTTGCTTGAAAATACGGTGTTTTTTGTTCCTTCTTGAATGCAGACCCTTCTTCCGAAGCGAATGCAGGAGTTTCTGGATGAGGATTGCGAAATAGTAGTTTTTCAGAACCTGTAAACTGTTGGGGTTTATTAATCCACTTTCTGTGACTGTTGTCCCCGCAAGTCATATAGAGGAGTGGGGATTTGCAGAATCTGATTTTGCTGACCTCTGGAATTGATTCTGCTCCAGTGTCCTTTACAGGGCTTCATGTTAGCTGGAGATTGGAATTGGGAAAAAAGTGATTTATAAAAAGTATAAAAAGTTCTTTTTTTTTTTTTTTTTTTTTTTTTTTTTAAGACTCTGCTGTGCCAGTTCTGCTGTGGATGACCAGATAGGGATTCGATAAAGGGATTAGAAATCCTGCACTGCTGTAGGACAGTTGGTCGCTGTGGCTCTCTGTAATCTCCGTCAGCCGTAAAACTTTTAGGTACTCATGGAGATATGCGATGCAGTAGAAATATGTAAAGCATGTAGCTTCATAGCTGAGTTTAGACAGTTGGTCTGAGATCTATGGATGTCTTGTGTGCTGGGAGTTTTGGCCAATGTAATCTAATCGGTTTTAAAGGGCCAAGCTACATTAATTCTGTTTATGGTGACTCTCTTTGAGTCCCTTGTTGGGTGTGTTTCTCATGTTCTTTGCACCCTTGCTGAGCTGTTGTGGAATTGTAAGGGTGAACCAAGTTCCACATGGGTCCTTGAAGGTAAGATACTAATGATTCATTTATTGTGGTGTTAGAAGAGGTGTATTTTTATACACAGATACCACAGTAGTGGGAGTAGATTGATGTTAACCTTGTAACATCCCAGCCTGTGGATAGAAACTGCTGTCTGTACTTGAGGGACGTTTGGTGTGCTTTGAGACAAGGTGACGGTGTCTTGTTCGCACACTTGAAATTGAATTTGTTTGGGTTTTTTTGTTTGGGTTGTTTATTTCACGAGCCTGATATCCGGGCAAGGGTGCATTAGGCAAGGTGAGGATCATCTGGGCATGTGTTTTCCCTTGGCACGAGTTCAAGTGTGTACCTGTTGTCCACGTTCATGGGCTGAGCCTCTCCGTCGCCCGTCTGTCCTTGCAGCACTGCCCGGTGCTGGGCAGACGGGCTAGCCTGGGGCTGTTGCTGGAAGGGCACGGGTGTTGAGTTCTGCCAGGCAGACAGGTTTTGTAGGTAGCCTGAATGACGAGTCCCCTGCAGGTAGTGTGGATGAGCTGTGCTGTGTGACGGCGTTCCAGCCTGGATTTCCTGCCTGGCCACGGATGGCCAGCATAGCCCGAGAGGTGAGGACACAACGTGTTCGAAGTAAGGGAGTCCAGCCAAGGACTGCAGCCAGAGAGAGAGGCAGGAGCTCGATGTTCCTGATTTACAGCTTCGCTGCATCAAAGGAGGGAAACACATTTGAGAACTCAAAGCTTCTCGCAGGAACAGAGCTCTGCCAGGTACTATCCGATGATGGATGTTTTTAAACACAGTCTGCGTAGCACAGCTTTGAGACTCAGGCATATGCAGAACTCACTAATCTCTCAGCAGGATATACTCGTGAGTAAGCCGTGTTCTGGTCTAGGGTACACTCCTGTGCTAAGAGGAGGATTAAGTACTGTTAAAAGAATCTGGTTATTCTATCCAAAGCATGAATTAAGAACAGCAGTCAATAAATTATCCTAGAGGAAAAAAAAACATTGGTAGGTTTATTGGTGGTGTTCACATACTCCTGTGTTAGAAGAGCAGTGGGGTTCTTTCATATAATTTTCTGCTGGAATAATATGTTTTAATAAACAGCTGCTTAACAAAAAAATTGCTAGTAGAAGCTGCAGTGCCTGCTGTACCTATTTCTTTTCCTCTGTTTCCAGGACACCAGCATATCAGTTTTCTCTGCCTGGTGTTTGGTGGTGATCCACTCGCCAATAAAACTGACCTTGAAGCAGCTTGGAAGCTTTTCTGCTTATTACTGTAGCTGGTTATCTCTGCAATCTACTTGAGTGCTATTAAATGCTATTTCTATAGGGGTTCCCCACACAGGCAATAAATAGCCTGAAGTCAGCTAAACCAACAGCTGATTTGTATGGAGGAACTATTTGGTTTTGGCTTTGCTCTACTGGTGGAAGGCACTGCTAAGAAGGTGAAAACTTGAGCAAAAGGCTGGATAGTCCAGGAGGCCATAAAGGCACGATATGGCCTCCTGTGTGACTATGGCCTCATATTTTACCAGTCCCCTGGATAGGGAGTTGGCAGTTGGCATGGTTTCCAGCTGGAGGATAACTCCTATTTGCAGGCATATGAGAGGCCTGATGTGGAAAGCTGGGGAGGAAAACACCTTGCAGCCTGCACCTTGTGATTACTGGGTGCTGTCGGTGCCAAGTGCTCATGTGCTTGCATTGATCACCTGTAGGACAGATAAAGGTAATGAGTGACATTCTGAAGCAGCTGATAGCTCCGATGTAGATAGGGTCCTTCTTTGCTGCTCTGGGGTTTGCCATAGGGGATATAATCCTGTTGGGAGCTTGGTTTAGGGCTGGCATGTACTACCTGGTCAGTCAAGTCCCGGAAGTCCTGCACCTTTTCTAAAGCAAAACTTGTTTCTAGATTGTTGGATATAATGTGATTTTTATGAATAGCTTAGTCATGCTTCAGTTTTTTTTCCTCTTCTTAAACAGCTGTCAACAGTCTCACTGTGGGGAGGGAATTGGCCACTCCTTGTACTTACTGAATAGTCAGGCACTTCAGCCTGACGTTGCACTCCTTAGTGGCTTCTGGAAACAAAGCTGTGGATGTGGCACAGTGGCTTTTTAAAATTTATTTATTTATTTATCAAGCCTGCATTCTTCCCTTTGCAAATGACCTTTATGCAGATCTAGAAGGCAAAGCCCATCACTGGGAGTTAGCTGGTTAGTTACTTCAGTTACTGATAAGAAAATATGATGGCAGTGCTCCAGGAAAAGCAGCTATGCTGGGAACTTGTTGCTGCAGTGAAGCTATACAGATTGTCTTCAGATCAATATACCTGTATATATTTATGGTGCTTTGTCAGGGAAACAGGGTGACTCCTCTCATAATGTCTGCATGACAAATAAGCTGTGACGCCAGAAATCCTGTAAAGAGTTTATTGTCCTTCTTGAGACGGCTGGTGGAGACATGCAGTAGGTAAAAGTTTCATTATTATCCTAAACTTGAACTGCAGTTTTGTCATCTCATCACTTCTGTGTTTTGATGTAGTGTAAGCAGCCTCTTCCCAGCCTCTTCCAGTTCCCCAGCTGGGCCGTACTGGGGGATTTGGGTCTGTTCAGCAAACTAGACTGGGAAATGGAGCCCAGTTAAGAGTACATTATTGGTTTTAGTCTATAGAATTCATAACTTGTATCAGTTAAGAAAAAAAGTTCATTCTGTACCTGCATCAGTTGCCTGACTCATGTTCCTTTGTGTTATCACAAGCAGCTGCTGTGGCAGAGGGTCGGATGCTTCCACCAGGAGAAACCTAAACTCTTGGAAGTGCTGCTCCTGTTGCAAAGAAGGCATTTGACTGTGGTGCCCATCCCTGTTTTATAGCATGTGAAGACAACATGGGAGATGGATGTTTCTGAGATAAGCCAGTGACTTATAAGTCAAAGTGTTTAATTTTTAAATTCTGTAAAGACAGCAGTTATTTCTGTCGAGAATGAAGATAAATCTTTTCTGCAAAATAAATTCTGCTGTTCTAATAATATTTTTAAAAATTTTCTTTATAACCATTTTAGATAGGCTGCTAGGTTGTTGAGGAACAGGGGAAGAAAGTGCAGTCACAAATATTTTTAAGTGGTCAACAATCCTTAAAAAGTATGAAGTATGATACCTTGGAAAAAGTAAGCCTAAGTTCTGTTGTAGCTGTAATGGATCACATGTTGTGACATGATCAGGCAGTCTAACAGGACTATTTCATATATATTGAAAAGAAACCTAAAAATCTGATGCTGAAGAGTTTCTTGGGTGGTTTGTAATATGGGTAAGTAAAAGGTTAATTCTTGGTTGGCATAGCAATGAAGTTCTCACAGTGCAAATGCTCAAATATTTAATCTAGGATTGGAGGAAACATAAGGAAAAATTACTCCTGAAAGTGCTGTCAGCACCTTCTACTGCACTTGTGTTGAGGGCTGGAAATAGAGTGTATTCCAAGCATGTTTTGGGTGTGAGGTTGGGTTTGGTGCCTCTGGGTGAGGTCTGTTGGTGGTGTGGGCCTTAGGGGCTTCCATTGTTGGTGGAGGACCTTGGTTGTGGTCTTGGCTGCAGAATCCACAAATTCTTCACCAGTGGACTTGTAACTCTGTAACACAGGTTCTCTCGACAAAGTTTATTCTCCTGGACCACTTGGATTTTTCTTGACTCTCTTTCCCCTTTTAAAGACTGTGAATTCACATTTATATTAAAAAATGAGCCAATCTCTTCAGTTAATTTTTTTTTTTTTGTGATTCCATAAATTGTTCACAATAATTAATTTTCCTGTTTGGCTGCTCTTGTCTTTCCAAAGCTGGTCATAGTATTTTGTTCAGTCAGTGTGGCAACTGAACTGTCACAGTTTTCTTGTAGGTTTGATCCTTTCATGCAGTCACCTTTTGATTCCCTTGAAAATCATGGGGTGGAGACTGCTCGTTGGATCCTGTGGAGCTGCTCCTCTGAGATAATATTTAAAATGTGTGAGCACAGGTAGTTGCAACTGATCCACTGTGTCTTTGTTTCAAGTGCTTGTGAAATTTTCTAATAGACTGTGCAAAATTTGCCGCAGCAACTTCTGACTGCTGCTAGTCTCTTTTTGTATTTTTTTGACTATTTTCAGGTGGCTGATCTAACTTTCCCGTTAGTCTTGTTGCTGAACTGTTTTTACCTTAATGTTACGTTTGCAAAATACACGGTGAGAGATCTCCCCAAATTGTTTTTTAATGTGAGATGTTATTTACAGCGTGGCAGCACTGCTGAGATTAGCCTGATCCACTGTAAAAGGAAGGATTTAAGGATTTTCTTCTGTAGCAGCTCCTCCAAGTCTTATTTCTGAGAGCAAGGGAAAAGAAAATAAGCAACAAATTATTCATTTAAAAACGAGGCTGAATTTTGGAGAGACTTTTTTCTCTGTGAGTGTGATTTAAGGTGATCATTTTAAAGGTCATTTGATGATGATGATCAAAATTTTGTGTAGAGAGAAAGTGGCTGATGTGTCATGTTTGAGTCCTCTGTGCTTTTTATCACCCATGACTAATGCAAACTGGAGCAGCAAGTTATGTTAAAATCTGTGACATATTTGTATCTTCATCTAAACCGTATCTGAGGTTTCTGGCAAAGTTAGTTGGGAAGGTAAATCTTTTTCCCAGTGTATCTCTGCCCTCAGTGGTGTAACTGCTCTGTAAGTCTGAATGCTGCACTTAGTAAAACCATTACAAACAGATTCTGGCACGGAGCAGTTCTTCTAAACTGGACTGGCTTCAGACTCAGCCTACTGACTCACCCATTCTTTTTCCATGGATTAACACACCTGGCATGTGTCACGCATGGATGCTGGCCCACTCATCATGTTCTTGCAGGTATCCCTGTTTGCAGTGCAGGGAAGACTGAAGTGGGAGTGGGGAGTGTGCACAGCAACCTCTTGCAGTTAAAAACCTCCTGCTGGAAGTTAATGCTGAGGACAGGTTTGCCCAGAGGCTCCTTTTGCCATGTTCCTGATGTTGCTCTGCTTCTGCCATTTTTAGAGATGCACAGAGTGGCTGGTTATGTGAAGTGTCTCCCTTCAGAGCAACAATACCAAAAGCTGTGCTGGGTCATGCTGTGGGTTGTCTGGCCTTGTTTCCTGCCCCATGGTGTTGGTTGTGGGTTCTTGGGGAGGTGTGAGAGCAAGAAAAGTCCACACTAGTGACTGTGGGCACTGGGATTCAATGCCAGGATGTGTGGCACATTCAGATTCCGAACATGTTTTGCTATCAACACCCCACCAAATCTTGAAATTTGCTGTCAGTGGGAAAAGGGGGAAAATAAGGGGTAGTGGGGGTGAGATTGCTGAAGGGAATGAGTCTTGGTCGCTTTACACATGCTGTTTTCCCTCCTGAGTTTCCTCTGGCATGCTTAAGCCTTTGGTTCCACAATAGCAGTGGGACAATGAATTGCTTGGATGGAGGAAGCAGGTGTTAAAGGAAAGGGGGAAGTGATTTATTTTGGGGGGAAGGGGAGGACAGGATGACCATATTTGACTCTTATACAGACTGATTTCTTTTGGCTCATGAGCCTGTGCACAGCACACTTCCTAATTGCTGAACCCACAAGTAAGATGGCAGCAAAGCTGGGACTTGCTGTTTTTTGAGTTAATATCACTCAGTGAGTCAGCTGAGGAGTGAGGTTTACGTGATGTACCTCTGGTGTTACGTGCTGAATTCAGTTGTTTTGTTCCCTGTTACCATAAATCTTGAACTGCAGCAGCAAGGCTGCAGTGCTGACGGCACTGGACATCTTCAAGTCTGCACTTTGTACTTGGGAGTGCTGGTTTTTAATTGTTTAAAACCAAACTGGAGCTGATTGCGTTTACGTGTGGTCTAGATTGAAACAGTTTCTGTAGTGTGATCTGAAGGTCTTTGAGTTGGTGCAGAGGGTGATTCTGAGATAAAGTAAAACAGGCTGCTTCACGTGCTGTGTAGCAGATGTGTTTGCATCCATAGCCCAAAGATTTCCCATCCTGGGAGTGATGACAACACTCCGTTTCAGTGGGCTTTTCAGCCTGTGCAGGAACTTCTCTAGAACATGGGAGTCAGTTTTTCCATCACTGAGTGTTTTGCAGCTACTCCACCCATTTTTATGATGAGTGATCATCGTCTAAGAGCGCAGTGGAGGACAAGAGGTGGTGAGCAAACCTTTTGTTGCATTAAATGTAAATGTTTATAGTTTCTCTTCTCCTAGCAGCTGCAGAGAAAGTAGGTTGTCTCAACTGGGTAGAGAAATAAAGACTAAATCCTTTTTATATGTACTGTTATAAAAGAAGGCCTTGTGTAGTAAACATTCATTTCACTAGGTCCAGGTGTCTCTTTACACTTTTGTGTGATTCAAGGCAAAATGTTGCTGGACATGTTTGTTAACTGCAGGTTTTTCTCTATTGTAGTGCAGATGCCAACAGGAAAATAGACATTTGTCCTCAGACTCATTGTGGGAGGATGCTGGGGGTTTTGTTGGTACACACGGTGTGGCTGCATTTGAGTGCTGGTGGCTCCTGAGTTGGGCACAGGAATGTGAATCCATTTGTGCAGTCTCCAAAATTTGGAGCTGCTTAACCACCATGGCCAGAGCTACTAATTAATTTTGGAAGAGTCTTTTGGTTATGTAGCCTGAAGAAGAGTGTGTGTATGTAGCATGAAGGCTGAGATTTGAGCACTTAACTAGCATAAAATGCTTTTAAATAGCTTATAAAAGTATTTTCTTGAGTGGGTGCCTTTCTTGTCTCTCTGTAAGGTGCTGATGGGAGTGGGGTGATGGGAGCAGATTTCTTGAGGCTGTCCCACACTTAAAACAGGGCTTTGGTCCCTCTTTTCGTGGGCAGTGTATTAAGCTAGAAAAAGAACTAGACTGTTGGGTGAAGAGCTTACAAGTTAAAACTGTGGATAATAAATATGTTTGCATGGATGCTAAGAGGATTAAATTTTTGTGAAGTGCATTGAAAGTGGGAGAATTAAAGTAGTATTTAAGTGTTAACTGGCTTCGGCTCTCATAGGTCTTCTTGTAAATTTCTTTCTCCCTCCTTCCAGTCAGTTTCCAGTTGTGTTTGTTATTGATCTGAAATTTACCTGTCATTCCCACACATTTTTCTGTGTTCTGGGAGTTTTGCAATTTACCTCTGGGCAGTAAGGTGGTAAAATGTTGTCTTTTCAGGGGGCATTTCAGAAGAAGAGGCGCTCTGCTGAATGTGATGGGCTTCCTTCTGCAGCTGGAATTGGCTCTACTTTAGCTGCAGGGTTTAGTGCTTAGACCTCCCTGGTTTTTCCTTTATCAGATTAGCTAGGATTTTGGCAGGACTTTGTGCTGCTTTTTCTTAGCCAATCGACTTGCATGTGAGTGTTCAGTAACTTTCTTGCTTTATAATCTCAAAGTTCAGAAGTCATTGGGTTCTTTGAGACTAATAAGAGATCTTATCCCAGCAACAGCTTACGGTGGGTGGAGACAACACTTGAGTATGTGAAGAACAGTTCTGAAATGAAAATTCAAAACTTCTCGAGGAAGATGGAGGACCTGTTGCAAGGAAAGTGCTTGATAATGTATACATCTTCCTGAAGCTACAGAACATGAGTGTGCTTTTTACCCTTTCTTTCCTGGATTATTGGCAAGACCTGTCTCCTCTGTGATATCAGGTGATACTACGAGATGGCAGATAAATGCTGGTCAGTTGCTGTACAATTCAGTTACGTAAAAACATTAAGCATTATGATAAAATGTATCAAGTGAATATAAACTTACCAAACTTCATAATACTCTGCCTAATTTTCCCACCTCTTTCCCCACCCTGAATTAATTTGTAAAATCTTTGTCAATTTTTACTAACAGTCTAGTCTGATCAGTGCTACAGATATTAATTAATTAATAATTAATTTCTTAGTTAATAAGAAAGAATAATAACCTTTGCATAAATACCTGTGTGTATTTATGCCTTGGGCTTGTGATATCTCAGTGCCAAGAGAAACCTAGGCCATTTTGGAGGAAACGTCCTCTAAGTCTTGTTGAAGTTTTTCTTTGGGTAAGTACATCACTTGGTGTTTGCAGTGAAGGAAATAAATTGTTTTCTTTGCAGGGTTTATTTGATTCTTAGATAAGTCTGAGTCTGGGCCACTGGAAACCTTGGAGATGGAGACTTGGTTTAACATTTGATGGAAGTTGACTGAGCAGCAGGAGCTGTTGTGGTGTGATTGTGTTAATGTGGCTGCGATGCTCGGAAGAGCAGCATTTTAAATTCCCACACAGGAGATGTACAACTCTGTCTACTTGAGACCTTGCTGCTTCTGGCTGTTGGGGAAAAAAAAAATGCCCACGATGGAGAGGAGAGAAAGAACTGTTGGGATGCTGTTAGATGAAAGCCTAGCAGCAGTGAGGAATTTGGGAATACGCCCGAGCTGGGGAATGCAGTGTCAGGCTCTGGGAGTGTGCCTCCCAGCCAGGGAGAGTTGCAGGGTGGCAGTGGCAGGGACCACCCTGCACGTTGGGAACTAATTGTCACCCCTGCTTCAAGCTTCAAGCTGTCCCTTGTGGAAGAGCAGCCTTTTGGGTGTGCACTGGGCACTCAACAGCATCCTGTGATGAGACAGGAGTAATCCTGTCTTTTGCCTTCTCTGTGACTTAAGCAAACTTGAATTCACTGCTTGGTGCAGGATGCTGAACCCCTGCTGCTTGATGTGCTACTTTCTGGGTGTAGCTGCCTTGGTTAGTATCCTTGTCCTGCCAAGGAGCAGAGGCAGGATCAGAACAGACACTGATTTCAGTTTCCTCTTTAAATTATCTGTTTTAACTCCCTGATATCTGTTATTCAGAAAATAAATTTTGTCTCATACATCCATCACAAAAAAGTGCATATATATCCAGCAGCCAGGAAATTGAATGAGTCCTGATCTATTCTTAATTTCTTGTGTTTCCTGTGGTTTTATTGTTTGTGTTACCAGCCCTAATATTTACATACTTTTGAATGAGCTTTTCTTTTTTTGGAAGATACTGCTTTGTTTGTATGCCTTGCAAAACAGGTTCTTCCTTTTTTTTTTTTTTTTTTTCCCGAATAACCAAACAACTTACTTTCTCAAAGGAGTAGGAGGGAAAAAAAAGGAAGATTATAGGAATCACCAAAGGGAGATATCTAAGAATAGATTTTTTTTTTTTTTGGTTGATGATATGCTAAGACTCATTCTTAACTTGCATCTATTCTTCCAAATGTCCTTGGGCTCTTTGAGAGCTTTGTAAAACTTGTTGCATATGAAGTTAAGTGCTTGTGGGTGCTTTATCTGAATAGCAGATGCGTTTACAGTTGGCATTTTAAATGCAGAGGTGCTTCCATGAAAAATGCTTGTAAGAACAAAGCTGTAGTTCCCACTGAAACCCCAGAGACATAGGAAGACAAGTCGGTGGAGTCTGCTGTGTTAATGTTCAGAAGTAGTGCTGGGGAGGGTTGTTCATCTGGAAACTGACACAGTGCTTTTTTTTCCTGCAAAGCAAGGAAGATTTCACACTTATATTCCCTGCCTTTCTTCTGGATATGGAGGACTCATAGAGCTGATGTTCTTCAGGGAGTCTGTTCCTTGGTACATCAACTGGCTGCCTTTTCCATGGATGTTTGCTTTCCTTTAGTTCCTTTAGGAACTAATTTGAAATTGCCGATTAAAAAAAAAAATAAAGTGTTCTCCACAGAATTTGTGATCAGCCTGTACTTGCAGGTGTTACTGTTCTGCGTTGAATGTCCAACCAATCTTCAGATGTTTATTTCTTTCAAAAATAAGATGAAACTTCAGGACTTTTTCTTTCAAATCTCTTTGACCTGCCTTGAAAGGAAACCTATTTGCACACTCATGAATGGTGACTGGGAAGCCGGTCTAGTTCTGCAACAGGATCCATAAATAGCATTAGTGTCTTGTTTACTTTGGGAAGGAAGGTGTCCTGTTGTGGCAGTGGCAGGAGGGGAGCCTTGCACTCACTCCCAGTGAAGTTGCCCTGTCTGGGCAGTGTTCACCAGCACAAAACTTGGAGAAACATGATACAGTGTCTCTGCTGAGATACAGAACCCCTTTGAAAGCTCCAGAAAGTATTGGCATTTATAGAAATGGATAATACTGGCCTTTTTATTTTCTGTATCCCTCTGCTGTCACCTCAGAGAGGACTTGGAGGATCATAATATGGTGTGAAAACTGTTTCCCCCATGACCCTTCCTATCAGTTGCTGCAGGGAGCACCTTGGGACATGCAGAGCACATTGTTGGATGTGGTCCATGTCTGATGCTCCAGTGTGTTCGGGTGGACAGCACTTGGAGTAGCTGGCCTAGTTACCAAAATGGATCTGGCAGCTCATTATCAAACGTGCTCTGTCTCAGGATTGAGGTTTGGATGAGTGCCTCTGAAATGCACCTCTTGAATCCGCTGAGGATATTTTCAGGTTTGGTCTTTGGAGCATTTTGTTTGTGGCACAGTTGCTGAAGGAGAAACTGTCTTCTCTGCTAGATCAAAAATCAGTTTATTTTGAAAAATGGAAGGAAAATCTCCAGGTGGTTCAGGGGTGACACAATTAACCATCTCTGATACCCCAGAAGCAATCGTGTGCGAAAGGACAATGACTGGTTATAATTATCTCAAAGTGGATGAGGCTTGAGATACTTGTGTCCTCTTTCATTGGCAAAATGAAACCAGGTAAAGTTTCACAACTGGAATAAAAAAAGTTTAATTTTTGCCCTTTTAGTGAAGACGATGTTAAAAACGCTCCTTGGCCGCGTGGTATTTTCCTTTCCTAAACTGCTTGTGGCATGGCTATTGCTGGATGTTGTGAAATGTAAATAACACCAAGGTAGTGAACTCGGCATTCCCTGCTCCTTGGCAGCGTTGGTGAATGGAAACATCTGTCCAGGGCCTCTCTGATTCCCTTCCCTCACACAGCTCCTGCTTCCACACAGTGTGGGGCTGAACGTGCTGCAAAGTCCTGCAAACCCTCTCCTTAACTTTTCCATGTCTGCCCCACACAAAATGGAGGAAAATCTGGAGGGTGTAAAGAGAGTGAGGAATTTTTTCTCCTGTAGTGGGTATTGTAGTGCAAGTCATTCAGATTTCTGGAGTTCTGCTGCTGGCCTGCGAAATAGGACAGACCTGAGCTCGTGCTCTTGGCACACTCCAGCTCCTGTGGTGTGTGCATCTCTTGCATTTCACTCACAAATCACTCAAATATTGAAATATTGAAATATGGCAAATATTGAACTGTTCCCTGTCTCCTGTTCAGATCGTACAAACAGGCTGTGTCAGGGTGTAAGCTTCACTAAAAAGCTTCACTGTTTGTTAGTTTGCAGGGTTTGCAGGGATGAGTGATAGGGGTTGAACAATTTTTTACCTCTTAAAGAGGAATGGGAGGCAATGGGACGCCACAAAACAGCAGCAAGAGCAGAAGGAGGGTGGGAAACCACCCTGGTAACTCACTAGGGGTTTCCTCAGATTGGGTGGGAGATCTTACTGGGATTTTACTTCGTGGGCATAAAAAATGCAAACCCAAAACCTGAGTAACCATGCAAATAATGCAGGAAATACATAGTGAATGTTTTGTGATTGGGAGAGATAGTAACTGGGGCTTCAGAGCTTTAGGGTGGCTACAGGATGTAAATACTGCTTGTGTTGGTCTGGGTGGGTGTTGTGTACCAGGTTCATTGACAGTTTGGACTCTAAAACTAACTTTGTAAAGCAAGTTTGCTTCAGACAGTGCTTCAAGGTTGTTTTCATTTCAACTAGAGAAATTGTTATTACTTTTGTCCTGGTGGTGGAACTTGAAATTGAGCTGTTGGCCTTATAAGGTGTTTTCATGGTGATTTGTTTTTAAATTTATTTTTTATTCATAAATTGGGAAAAATTGATGGGAGAAGAAAAGGGATGCTCTTGTTCCTTTTTAAATGTAGGAATACCAACTATTTTTCTCCCTTCTCTAACCCATTTTGTGAGTGGTGAAAAAGAAGTGTCATTTTTTAAATAGATCAAACATGTTTCTAGAATGTAACATTAGTTTGAAATGTGGCTGCATGGCCAGGTTTTAATGGTTTAGGGATCTATTAGCTGAATTTATACAGTGATCTGTGATGCATTTATGAAAAGGTTTTTTTTTTTAAGCTTTCAGTATTTTTTTCCTTTGCTGTCAATATGTAAAAAATTACTTCTTTAAGGGAAACCTTAACTTTGCTAGCTAGCCAGAGACTAATTCTGCATGCAGTATATCCCCTTCTGAAAGAAGTGGGTTATTCTTAACATAAATTACATACTCAGAATTAAGTAAGATTAAAATTACAGTGAAGACAGGCTAATAAGGGTTTTACTCTGCTGTGGAATTTGACTTAAAGCTTGCGTTGGAGCCTGAAATTTAATTTGAGCTGCCAATTCAGCTGAAGTGTAAAATGCCTCCCAGTCTCAAATGGAGTAAGCTAATGCAGAGTTTTAACTGAATTGTGTTTTTTTTCCTCTCCTTTTCATTGGAAAGATTTATAAAGAATAATTCTGATGATTTTATTTTCTCCTCTGAGTAGCTCCAAAAGCTAATATAAAGCATCATTGCAGAATGGAGGGCTGGACAGCAGAATGCTTCTATGATCTCCAGTGTTGCTTCAGGATTTCCAGCTCTGCAAATAATCGCTCAAGGCAAAGGTACACTAATATTATTTGATGAACAGGAAGTCTACAAATAGCCATGGTATTTTGCCATAATTACATTTGCAGTGGTGCAGGTGTTGAGCCTTACCCATAGCCAGGAAAACCAGTGCTTCAGATAGTTAGATAATTGTAAGAATGTGTGGATGAGGAGTTGGGATGTAGGTTTGAAGGAAAGTACATCAGCAGATTTGAATTTAAAGGTTTGAAGAACATGAGAGAGTTTCAGGAGGCGTGTTGCTGATGGCGCTGCTACAATGGCTTGGCTTTGTAACAGCAAAACAAAACCATCCAAACTCCCATTTCTTCAGAAATGGCAAGATACTCTTAGATTTTTATTTGTTTTTAATGGATTATGGTTGTCTTAGATTGATGTGCTGCTGGTTCTGCTCAGGGCTCAGTGGTGTTTGTTACTGTGCTAGTTTTGGCTTCTCACACCCAAATCTTTCCTTAGCTTGTGTGATGAAAAAATCCGTTTCTTGGTTGTGTTGGTGACCAGAGCAGCTGAGTGTGAATCTTGGGCAGCTGGTTAGGTGACACCCCATGGCTCCTCCAGACAGTGAGAGTGTTCAGGCACTTCATTAATACTTAACTTGAGCTGTCTCAGTGAGATGGCTGAAGGAAAGGAAATACTGTCGTTAAAATAATGCTGCCAGAAGTGCCTGAAACCAGCTATATTGGGAGACTGACTCATCCTGCCCTTGCTCTGGGAGCATATCTGGATGCAGTGGGAGAGTATCTTGCTTTTTTTTCCACAACTTCATGGCCTCATATCACCAGCCCATGAGTTCATTTGGGACCAGACTGATGAAGGAGAGAAGATGATATGCAAATGGGAATGTTTCTGTGGGTGATGCTCATAGCTGAAATGGTCTTGGAGTAGTTATTTTGAGAGGAAATCTTGGCTCATATTCATGGAGCTGAACTAGCAAGAGCAGCCTGTGAGGTGGGAGAAAAGGGGATGGGGAGAAAGAAAGCAGGTGGTGAGAGGATGTGTGTACCAGAGAAGTGAAGCAGTGCTCATGTTATCTCTTCCAAGCCCTCTGTTTTTCCTCCCTCTAGAGATGGCCATTATTTCAAGTGAGCCCTGAGGTTTGGAAAAAAAGGTTTGGTGTGTATATGAGCAGCAAGTATTGGGAAAATGGCTGTGCTGTGTGTAAACTTAGCATGGAAGTTTGTAACTGAGATGTGTGGTGATGTCTTCACTTGAGTTTGGCTGTGAAGCTTTGGGGGACATAGCAAAATACTTATTGCCAGCCCAAATGGACTGGTTTAAAAGTAAATAAATACTTGTAAAAGCTTGTCTCTGTCTTGCTTCGTGCTGTTCCTGAGTGTTTCAGCTTTGGATGTTCTTAAAGAAATTGCTCTTTATTAGCCTAAAAAAGCAGCACTTAAGATATTTAGACAGAAGTGGCGCTGCCTCTCCAGACAGGAATATTTCTGTAAATGTTTAAAGTGTCCAGTTAATCTGGCAGGATTGTGACCAAGGCACGATACTGTGCATTTACAGTGTAATTATGAATGGTTTGTGCTGTGAGCCAGTGTGATGGCTGCAGTGCTGCCTTTTTGTTATAAGTACAGCGTCTTCTGGGCTGTTGTTTAAAGACTTCTTTGGAAGCCTGATTTAATAGTGGAGCTGAGTGAATAATTCAAAACCTTTTTATCAAGTTCTTGTTTAAATTCTTAAATGAGCTCACCATAACCTTTTTATGTACCCCTCCTGCATGTGTCATACAAATATTAGAGTAATTGAGTTTTACTAGTGCAAATGTTTCTGTGAAGCAAATTTTTAGAGCTTGATGTATGACTGTTTATGGAATGGGGAATGTTAAAATCTCACACACTAGTGCCTATGCCAGAAACTTGTGCTGGCCTGCTTAGGAAAAGGGTGGGGGGTGAGACCCTGGGCTTTGGAGCAATCCTAACTGAGCTGGTTTGTCAGATTGACTTGTTTGCAGTTTAAAAACTGAACACATGTATTTAAAGGAATTTCAGCTATATCTCTTTTACAGGCCATTCTGCAAACAGTAGCAGTACTTAGTTTAAAATATTTGCTTTTTTCCAGATAAGTACTATTTTGACTCTTTTTCCTTTTCTCCCCCCTTTACATGAGATGAACCAGCACATTCAAAATGCATCTGCTTAGCATCACTGAGTAGCTTTACAAAGGGATGCAGATGAGAGAATATGCATTACCTTCCAGGTTTCATCATTCCTTGGCTTGAAGTCCAGTCCAGGCTGGAGGAGAGCCTTGCAGATAGGTAATTTGAGTGGATTTAGCATGCCTACTCACATGTATTAATGTTTGCAGACTTGGTGGTGAAAGCTCATTAGTGTTAAGTCACTTCTGAATACTGATGGTCTTTAAAAGGCAAATGAAAGCCTTGCAGTGAGGATGTCTGCAGAACTGGCATCCATTTGTCTTTTACGTCTGAAGAAAAATGGAAGACTTAAAAATCTAAAACCAGCTCAAGAAGCAGGAGTTGAGGATTAGGCAGGGAGCTGGGAGATGCTGTTTTTCTCAGTCGAGAATTGTTGCCTAATTGGTTACAAGAATTTAGTCAAGGCTGTTTATTCTGTTTGCAGACAAACCTTCTCCTGTGCATGCTCTGGCAGTCCTCTAACCTCCCTGGCACCGCTGAGCGTGTGCTTGGAGATGAGATGGAAAATCCTTCCTCTTTCAGTGCGTCATGAGTTTGCAAAGCCTGGCTTGCATGTGCAGGGTTTGTTCTCTGAATGCTGGATTTCTGTGCTGATTTTCCTCTCTGAACTCTGCTGCAGCCACCTTTAACAGTCTAAATGTTGTTACCACAGAGCTGCTGGGAATATGCTGAACTCCAGCCCTTGGTAATGCCACATGCCCCTCACAGAAATCTGGAATTGCAGGCTTGTATGACAGTGAGACTACTATTGAAATCTTCCATTGCTTCAGTCACAGCTATTCCAAGTGTAACTACTGACAGTACAGATGCTAGAAGTTGGGCATCTGTATATCCATACCCAGGCCTATGAGAAACATAAGGTGGTAGAAGTAGAAACTTTTAGGTTTTGGGGTTATTAAAAAACCAAACTGATCTCCAAACCCTGGCATCATCACAACAACCAGCTTTGACTTTGCCAGCAGGAGGGCAGTGAAATATAAGAGCCAATGCTGCTGTTCTTTTTTTGACTTTCCTGAAATTGTCATATGTGTAGAGTCATATTTTCACTGAATGAAATGAGTTGTATCTGGTGCTGTACCAGTGGGCCTGGGCCTTTGGTTGTGGTGTTCTTTTGGTCTTTTAGCTTGAGTGGGACGAGTGTTTAGACTTAGTCTGACTCCCTTGCATCAGCTGTAACAGTGCTGCAGTTGGGTCTTTATTAAGCTGAAAATACCAAGGAAGATCTCCTTCATGCCTCTTCATTTCCTTGTGATGCAGTATCAGCTCTAACGTGGCACTGTAGATTCCTTGGACCTGAAAACAAGTGGGAAATTTTAGGTGGAGTTTTGCTTGTTTTTAATTAAATATTGGTATAACAAGAGTTGTTTTGTGACAAGAAAGACCCAACAATCTTACCAAACATGTAGAACAAGCAGGCTATGTCTTGTCATCCCATTATGACCTTCCCACTGTAGGAAACACCCTTTCTGCTTTGATAAATTTGTCCTTATTCATAGTGTGAAACTGCACACTGGATGGAATAATGATGAGATATAGCTGAGTTATTTTCTTTCTTTTAAAGCTGCTTGTGATTTTCTGCTGTGGGTGTTTTGATTCTTGTTTATTTTGCTCCTTCGTTTGGAGAAAAATAGTCTGGCAGAGGGGAAGGAAGAGGCAGGGTTTACCCCTGTAACCATCATTGTTAGCCCTAACTTCTGGTAGAGCTTTGCTGCTTTGGCTCGACCTCTTTAAACTTGAGAAATGTGTTTTTGGTTGTATTTCCATCTTGTTGCATTTAAAAACTATTCTAAGTATACCATATTGTTTGAACATTAATGGGGGAATGTTTTTCAGAGAGTTGATAGAGTTTCCAAGCAGCTTTTCATCCGCCAAGTCCTGTGCTGGGCTCTCACTGGTGAGGTTTTGCTTGGTTTGCTGTAAGAATCTGCAAAGCAACTGTTCAAAATTGCTGACACATGTTAAGTAATGTGGAAATCACCATCCTACCCCATTGAAGTCTGAGAGTGCTCATGTCGACAATAAGAGCAAGATCTGACCCTGAAAATGATACGTGAACAGTCTCAATCTGGAGACCATTTCTGGTGTCTTCACTCTGACTCTGGCTAGTTTATCCTTTGGTCTTAGGTATTTTATTTTTAAAAAAATTATTTACTTAGTCTCCTAAAAAATACCACATTCTGCCTTGTCCATGTATTTTTGAATTATTTAACCACATGTGCATATTTGAAGATGCCAAGGTCAGAGTAAAATCTCAATTCTGCAGTTAAGTATCAGGAGAGTTAATGCTACTTCCAACAATAATGGTAATGGTATAATGCTTGTTTATTAAGAAATCTGTCATCTTTACCTCCTTCTCCAAACCTCCAGTTTTCAGCTTTGGAGCAGCTGTAATCAGCCTGTACAACTTCCCTTCCTCCTCTCATGAATAAATCCAACTACCTTATCTTCTCCATCGGAAAGTCTTCCCTGGCTTTAGCAGCCTCTGGAGGAGGGTATAAAAGGGGCTTTCACTGGCTAACAGGAAGCGAAATGAATGGAGGAACTTTTGATAATGCCCCGTCTGTCTGAGCGGGGGATCAGCCCGACTAAATTGCAGCAGATTAGTGAATGATAGTGCTTCAGCTGGGGCCAGAATTATAAGTTTTTAATCTTGGAACAAGCAATGATTTCTTCCTCCTAAACAGTGGTCAACTCCCTCTTTGATTTAGAGGCTTGCAGTCATCCATATTCAGTTAGTTTGGGTGTGTGGTTTCTTTTATTTATTCTTTTTTTTCCAGTCTGTATTCATGAGTCTCAACAAGCTTTTGGGTTTTTTGGTAGCAGTGATTTTGGTGAAACCTGTCATGGCCACATGCCATTTTTGCCAGTAACTTGTACTTTGCTTTGGATTTTTATGCCTATAATGAAGTCTTGTATTTTCCAGCTTTCTTAATATTGGTATGTGCTGTTTTGCCTCAGTCTTTTGCAGTTAGCTTTGGGGTGGTTTGGATATTTTTTGTTTTATAAGCAGCATTTTTGTTTCTGGCCACCTTCAGCCTTACTCTGTGTGTGAACATGTGTGACTCCTTGATTCCCACCCCACAACTTGGTCCAGGCTTTCTGCTAATCCAGCTCAGTGGGAGGGAGAGATGACTAAAAATCTAAATGGGGCAGCTTAGCTAATTGCCTTAGGCCTGACTCGTCTGCTGGATAACACTAGTCTTATTGCAGCCCAATGTGATTGACATTTGGGGAATTGCACTGGTATAATGCTGGCAGCAGCAGTGAAAAATCTGCCCTATTGTTTCTGATAGGTTTGCTGTCTGCTTTTTGTTACAAATAACTATCAGAGAGGCAACTAATGGAGTGAATTTACTTTTTCTTTAAATCACTGACTTTTCCAATTCCCAAGAAAAAAATCTGAGTGAGTGTAATGTCCTATGTACTAAAATTTTGCCTCATTCTATGTTTTTTCAGGCATTTTTTCTTGGATTTTGTTACTGGAAAACTCTCTAATGACAACTTCGCTTAGGTAAGTGAAGCAAGATTTTTTTCCTGTGTATTTTTTTAGAATCACTTCCCCTATCTTAACTTCTTTTGCATGTTGGATTGTAATGGTGAGCTGCCAGCCAGCTGTGCTGCGTGTGCTGTGGTTAAAGGCTAGAAGGATGTTGTAAACAAAAGTAGGGGTAATGCCTCTAGTATGACATAAGGGCCTCATTTATTCATTTAATCAGATGAAGGGGACATGGTGCAGAATAATGAAGTACAGGTTATATCTGCATATTACTGCATAATCTCATCAATTTATATATTTTTTTAAGAGATTGTCTTTTTTTCCCCCACTGGAAAGTAAACTTGTTGCTATCACTTAATATCATTTTGTTATGAAAGAAAACCTTTGTAC
Organism: Phainopepla nitens; assembly: GCA_013400175.1. Taxonomy (NCBI): domain Eukaryota; kingdom Metazoa; phylum Chordata; class Aves; order Passeriformes; family Bombycillidae; genus Phainopepla; species Phainopepla nitens. The sequence continues at coordinate 1,824,028 of VXBQ01016349.1, forward strand.
TTCCAGGTTTTTAGATGCGGTTGCTCTTCTTCCATCCCTTTATCTTCCCTCTTTCTTTCAGGCAGGAGCTTCTGATGTGGAGAAATCATAAAAAGCTTGAGAGTTTTATATTGTTTTTAGCTCTAAAGATGTGAGAACATGAACAAATTTAACACCCTCCCTTTGATCTTCTGAACCCCATCTACACCTCTAAGATGCACATTCCACATAATTGATGATTTTCAGGATTTGTGAGTGTGGATTGAAAGCACCTGGTCTTGTCTATTTCTAAATATCTTTGGGGCATTCTGGCACAAATCCAGTGCCGTGGTGCCGTGGATGATGGGTGGAAGAACTGAATGTGCTGCTGTACCAAAATGTAGTGTGTTTTCATTTGTGGTGGAGAGAAGACTTGACTGACTGCTGATGCAAGACAAGAAGTTAATCCCTAGGTATACAGCTAGTTTGATATGCTAGTTGGAGTTGCTTGGTGATGCTGGATGAGGCCAAAAGCAACTTGCAGTGTTCACGTGGGGATATAGTATCCTAACAGTACCCTGTCAAAAGTGCTGCTACCCTTTGTAAAGTGTCTGTGAGAGGCTTTTCTTTTTTCTCCTGTCTCTGCTTTCTGCAGTACCCACCCTCTCTTCCTTGTGATCTCCTTCCAGTGAACGGTCAGCACAGCAGCTTCTCTCCTGGACATGAGGGAGGTTGGTGAAATAAAATTGATTGTCTTAAACCAGAAGTCTTCTCCCATCTGCTTTTCCCTGGTATTTATCCCTCTTCAGGGAGGACTTTAGGAGAGTGAAGATGCACATCTGCAGAGAGGCTTTTGAGTTCCCTTTAGTTTTCCTTTTAGGTAGCTCATTGGAGTTTATCTGTCTGCCATTCCTTTGCCAGGGTGCTGAACTCAGGGTATTTTGTGTGGCGTAGCTTTTGTCTTTGCCTGAAACACACAGGAGCTGGCTGGTGGACTCCAAACTGTGAGTGAGACAACAAAGGTGGAAAAGTCCTTAGCAGAACCCTCTGAGGTCACGTCTGAGATAGATTGTTGCTTGGGATGCAGCACTGCATTGCTCCTGAGACATGCCATTGCAGTGTGCCTGAGGTTCCCCCATGTCTACCTTAGCTGCTTGAGCAGTGACAAATTTGCAGCCTGAGGCTGGATTTGTTGATGCCACTGCCTGTCCAGGGGATGGAGAGGACTCTGCAAATGAGGGAAGTGTTCAGGCATCAGTCCTTTTAACATTTGTATATTAGACACATCTGTGAATATACGCAGACCGAGCTAATAAATAACCAGGGAATGGTAGTTAAGAGGGAGGGATATAATTAATTCTGTCATGTACTCTGTTTTAAAGTTGGGTCCAGAGCAGTAATGTGTTAGGCTGGGAAGGTAAACACTGTCATTATTCAGCAACAAAACATGTACAAGGCTGACACTGTTTTCCTCCTTTTGATATAATAATATTTTTGCAGTGGTTGGAGTATCTTTGGTGCTCTTTGCTTGGTGTGGTAGGAGCCTGATGAAGCCCTACCCCCTTCTGAAGGGTCAGTGCTCCTTTATTTGAATTGAGTTTTGTATTAATGCTGCTTTGCTGACACAGAACGTGTGCTGTTCCAGAAGGCTCTTACTGTTTGCTGTGGTTGGGGTGCTTGGCTGGAATTCCTGCAATATAGTTTGGAGGGAGGTATTTCTGTTTCATCAGGTGATCCCTTTTCAACTCCCCACACTGCAGTGTTAACCCAGGTCAACTGTACATGGCACTTTAAAAAAAATTCCTTTTTGTGCAGATGCTGTTAAAAAGCCAGCATGAGTTTACCTTGTATATATATATTATTTTTTTTTCCCTCCTCCAACTGCATCAGCGTGCAGAGAAAAGGTTTGTCTTTGGCAAATGCTACTTTACATGGTCCTTCAAAATTAACGTTTGGATCGTTCATAGTGGGGAGAGGGATTTGAGGGAGTCCTTGCTTTGCATCTTAAAGCATCTGAAGTCGCTGTGAGAATGATGATATATTTACTAAAAGGAATAGTTGTCATGGTGAAAAGTTGCCTAAAGCAAGGTAGTTAACTTGTCAGCATGTATGATAAATAATACTGGGCAAAAAAGCTAAAGTGATTGTAGTTTGAAGTTCCCTCCCTTACTCATAGCACAAATCAGTAACCTCTCCTCTCCTTCATACCTCTCATTTTAGCAAATTTCTTGGTGTATAGTTACACACACAGAAAAACAAGCAAAGACTTTATACAGGTATTTCTATCTTGACTGTGCTTCACATGACCCTCCCTGGGTATCAGATCACTTGAGTTTGCATTAGTGAAGATGTGCGTATCCGAAGTGGGTTGGTGTTGTTCAACCCCTCAGTGCCTCTTCCTGTTGAGTTTTCGTACAAGTTTTGTGGCTCTGGCTCTTCCAGCAGAAGTTTTGGACAAAAAACACTCACGGAGACATCAGTGGAATAGCTGATGCAGCTCAGCAGCCACCTCCTGAAATAAGTGGTGGAAGGATGCCTGTTTCTCTTAGCAATATTTTCTTTGGAAGATGAGCATCTCCTCAGCATGTCCCTGGCTTTCTGTGTCTCCTAGCAAGCTGTAGCTCTGAATTCTCCTTCTTCCACTGTTCCCAGCTCAGTTTAAAAGTTCTTGATTCACAGTTTTTCTGTGGTCCTTCAAGGTCTGCTCTGATTGCAAAACTCCCTGGAATTTGGAGAGGGAGTCTTTTCTTCGGGTGGATTGAAAAGAAGTTGTGTGTTGTCAACTTGTGCAAGGTCTTTCTTCAAAGTACAAAGTTTTTTTTTAGGGGGAGAGATCTCTTAAAAAATTATTGGCCCTTGGTGGGTGGCATGAGCAGCATTGAGTGGTGGGACAATTGTTCTGTGGTTCATGTGCTGTTTATTTTGCAGCCAGTGATGTTTTTATATTGCTGAGGCAGATGGAGGGATTCCCAGCTCCACAAGCATGACCCTGGGGGACATTAGCTGGTTTTGGGTTTCACCACTTGGATGATGAGGTTAGCCTGAGACAGAGATGCATCCCTGTGTATGGAAATGGTCTTGGCCCAGATCTTGTCTGGCGATGTAAAGCCTGAGAAAGGACCAAGAGGTCAGCTTCAGCTTTTTAAGGAATGTGATGTATGGTCATTCTGTGGCATGTGTGGACTGCTGCTTTTTTATTTCAAAAAGGGTAAAAAATTTATGTGCAAGCTTATGCATTTTTTAAAAAGACACTAATTAGAGCTACAGTTAGCTCTAAACTAGAACCTACTTTACATCTACATAAATATTTATATCTCTGATACTGCAACACTAATGATAAAGAATCCCAAGAGGTTTTTTTCATAACTACAAAGCAAGGAACATTTCTCCCATTCTCTGCCTCTTAGCACCTTTCTTCCTCTTCACCTGCTTCCCTCCTACCAAGCTAAGCATCATCCTCAATCTGCACAGAATGGGATTTTATTTTTTTGCATCTATAGCAGCCATAAGTAATTACTCTGCAGTTTTAATGCTTGTTACAGAAGTGAGCTCCTCTGCTTGTGTCAGTCAGTGGTATCTAGAAAACTGAAACAAGCTAAAATGAATAGAATCTTGTTTCCTCTTTGCTCACATGGGCACTTATTCACTTCCCCATCTGCTTTGACTTTGAAGACTGCTGAGGTTCTTCCTCTGTCTGACCCACTTGGCATAACTAGAGAGGATTGTCTTTCTTCGATAGCCAAGTTTATAGGGCTTCAGCTTGTTCGTAAATAATCCTTAGAGTTTTGAGTTTCTGCCTTTCTCCTCCTTTCCCCTTCAAAAGTGACTTGCTGTCATTTGTGTACAAACTGGGGGAATATTTTTTTAGTCTATAGGCAGAGAAAATTTGTGCAGTCACTGGACACTGAACCTGTAAATGTGCTGAGGAGATTTCACTAAGAATCCGTGATTATAAGTATTTATCTTGTCCACTTTCAATTTGTGATCCCAGCACAAGAGAGCATCAGCTGCAGAGGAGGGCTTTGCTCTGCTAGTTCCTTGTACAAGCACCACTCCAGAGTACAAAATACAGGACTTGGATGTGCAGACACGTCTTCATAGGAAGGTGTAAATATTTAGTGTACTTCAGAGAAGGACAAGGTGTTGCTCTGCCTTTGCTTTCACACTTCAGTACCTGCACCAGTAATGGATTTGCATGTGTGAATGGTTATTTTAAGACAGCATTAAAACTCACTTTCAGCTTTACTGAGGTTCTGCAGAGCAGCCTCTCCTGATTGGAACTTTGAGGCCTTGTGATCTGCATGTGGTCCTTCTGGCCTCTTGGTAGCAGGAGATAGCAGCCCTCTGTGGAAAGATAGGCTGTAATTTTGTCCTGCTTTGAACATGTGGGATTCTAAGTATTTCCTATGAGATGTATTACTAGTGTAAACAAACTGTTTTGTTTAGTGTAAGCTCTTTATCCTGGTAGGATTGGAGACATCTTACAAAGCAATCACTGTAAATTTAAAACTAATATTTGGCATTATTTAAATAAACATAAATCAAGATAGTATACAAACAACACAAGTTCCCAGCCCAGGGACCTGAAGGACAGATCTACTTGAACGTAGCCTGTGTGCTTTTTGTCCATTTCTCTGTTAAATTTAAAGCATTGTGCACCTAATTAATGCCTCTGTAAATTTATATCAGTGATAAAATGGATAAATATTGCAATGGACACAGATTTTAGTGGTACAATTACAGAATAGATGTAAAAGCATGCAGGGTGATAGATCTTTGTGCAGTCTTTTGGTGCAGCATCTTTGCCACCCTGGTTGGTTTGATACAGAGGCCTCCAAATTGAAGCCTTTAAGCTGGAAAGGGTAAATTACTGTTTAGTGTGTTGTGAAAGGTCTTGTAGACTGTGGGAGAAGATCAGTTATTTCAAAAACATAATGCTGGAAAGAAGTTTCCATGCCAGGCTGTTAAATTTCATTGCTGTGTTAATTAGGGAGGAAGAAGCCCCCCATTTTATGAAGTTTTCCAACTCAGTGGAAACTCTTATCACATTAGATGCGACAACTAAATGATCAACTGCTTGTCTGGATGCCAGGAGTCTTGTACTTCCAAATTAATTGTGTTTTTATGAGCCAGTGTTAACTCTTTGAAAAATAAAGCTTAGGCCTTGGACAAAACAGATGCTGATGAATATGAGAAGGAATGGGGAAAAGAATATAGCGTTCTTGGTAATGAGGTGACCTCTGGTGCTCTAATTTCACTTACCTAGTAGCTATTATTTTTTGTGTAAAAAACGTAAAATTTTGCCTTTGAGGAACTTCATTTTAGAGGGTGGAAAAGTTCACAGTCCTTTCAAGGCCTGAGTTCAGCTGGTAATCCAAGAGGGAATTTAGTATCTTCACAGATGGAGGGTGTATGAGTTTTTTTAGTTCATCAGGCTTTTCAAAAATGTACTGATTTGCAGATGCGTGAGGGACTGGGGGGAAGCCCTTGCCTCTAAGTGGTGGTAAAATTTAAAACTCTTATGGGTATGGCTCTGATCAACATTCATTTCAATGTTCCCATAAAAAGCTTATGACTTGGCAGGATTTCAAGGACTGGAAAGAAAAAAGCTCTGTATACAACATGTTTTATTAATGTTGAAGGAGTAATATTGCTGTATTTCAGAATCTGCCACTGCATACAATAAGTTCTTTTTGGCTCTTGTACACTTTGGCTTTTCTCTTGAATAAAACAAGGTGTGACTTCACATCTGCCTTTTCCTAGTAGCCTTGTATTAATCAGGAGTATACATATTTCCAAGTTTTGGCTAGGTTTTATCCTTTTTCTTTCTTGATTCTCCCATGTTGCAGAGTAAATTCATGATTCTTGACCCTCAACTGATACTGTTGAAGTGTATTTGCATAAACCTTGATGTTAAGCATCACATCCCACTTACTTGTGATGACTTTTTGCCCCCTTTTAAGCTGTATGTAAAGGTGAATTTGAAATTAGGCAGCTGAGAAAGAAGTCTGTTGAAACTTGGCAAATGTGCTTGAACTAATAAAAGCAAATTTAAAAAAAAATATACTTTTAAGGGAAATCAGTGCTGTAAAACACGAGCTTTAAGATGAAATTGCTGAAGAAAATTTGTGCAGCCAAAGTGCAAGAGGAGGCAGATAACACAAGTCAAGCACAAAATCACAATTTACAGCCACATACCGGTGTTACTTTGGTAAGATTACCTCTGCGTGGGGCTTGGCTGGCCCTCAAGGAATGGCTTAGGGAGCCGGCTGGAGGGGGATCGGATCGCTGGCGGTGTGCGCGGCAGCGGGGCACGCTCTGAAACAGGAGGCTGGCTTCAAATCCTCCTGAAACAGGAGTCTGGCTTCAAATCCTCCTGAAACAGGAACCTGGATTCAAATCCTCAACAGCAGCCTCTTTCAGGGAGTGCTGGGCTGCCTGGCTGTGGGACACAGCCCGGGCTCTTCGAGGCAGGAGGACTGGGGGTGTGTGACTGCTTCAAAGTGGCTTTTATTCCCCAAGTTACTGCACGGGTTTTGGCTGGAGTAGAGTTAATCTTTTGTATAGTAGCTAATATGGGGCTGTGTTTTTGATTTTTCTGGAAACTGTTGATAACTCTGGGATGTTTTGGGTACTGCTTGGCAGAGTTTACACGCAGCCAAGGCCTTTTCTGCTTCTCACCCGTCCTGCCTGTGAGCAGGACTGGGGCGCAAGGAGTTGGGAGGGGACGCAGCTGGGACAGCTGACCTCAGATGGTTCAAGGGATATTCCTGATCACATGGAGGCATGGTCAGTGTATAGAGCTGGGGGAAGCAGGAAGGGGATTTTCAGGGAGATGGTCTTTGTCTTCCCTCATCATCATCATCATGTGATGGAGCCCTGCTGAACACCTGCCTGCCCATGGGAACTGGGGAATTAATTCCTTGTATTGCTTTGCTTGTGTGCAGCTTTTGCTTTACCTATGAACCTGTTCTTAAACTCAATGCATGAGTTTTCTCACTTTTACCCTTCCAGTTCTCTGCCCCATCGCAGTGGTGCAGAGTGAGGAGTGGCTGTATGGGTCTGAGTTGCTGCCAGGGTTAAACCATGATAGCTGTCATACTGTTGAGAATTGACATAGCTATATCTCAGTCTTATGCTTCTGATTTGTGAGTACTGTTGCTTAATTACCAATTATGAAGCACTTGGAGCGCTTTAAAAGTGCTGGAGAATTGTAAAATATTGCATTTGCGTGTGCACGCTCTTAAACGTGGAGATTTCCACGTTTCCACGCTCCTGCTGCGTCAGCGCTTGGCTGAGTTGCACAGGCTCTTCCTGACCCAGTTCTCTCCTTGTTTGCTCACTCCTCCCATCTGACCCAAGCCATCAGTCTTTTACTTTTCACCTTCCTGTCACAGATTTGTGAGTCTGTCCCTTGAGAAGCAAGAAGTTCTGCTCCACAAGTGTTCAAAGTCAGGGTGGAGGGGGCTTGGAGCAACCAGATCTAGTGATAGATGTTCCTGCCCATGGCTGGGAAGTTGAACTAGGTGGTCTTTAAGGATTTCTTCCAACCCAAACCATTCTGTGATCTCTTCCATAGAGGCCCCTTTGAAGGTTATTATCACGTTCCATGGCCTGTTCCGGGAATGCTCTTCCTCACACCCGTGAGGTTGGGCTCTGGTTCCTGGCAGCAAACCAAATCTTTCTTCCTTTCTTCCAAAGTCTGTTTCCTTCCTTGTCTCTCTCCCAGGCCCTGCACAGAGGTCTGGCAGGTGCCCTTCAGGGAAACCATTTGGACTTTGATTTGCTTCCCCAGAGAGGAGTTGGGTGAGCCTTAGCTGCTGTTCCCTGTGGTGCTCCTGGGAATCCCTGGAGCTGAAGAAGAGTTCAGGGCAGTAGCCGGACTGAGGCTGAAGTTGCAGATGGATGTGTGTGCAGGTGCTCCCTGTGACAGGGACACAGAGAGAAGGTGCTGTTCCAGGAGAGTTGAGGGAAGGTTCATTGGGGCTGATGTGGCTGTTGTGGCCAGGGGCAGTGCTCCTTCTGCAGAATCGTGCTGTAATGGCAACTGCTGCCTTTGCGAGGCACTTGCTTTGCCTCTGTCTGACTCGTAAACATTTTGAAACTTTTCTTTGATATTCATCAGTACTAGAGAGCTGAAACCCACCCATGTGAACATGATTTGATTAGTTACTTGAAGAAATTCCCACTTCCCAGGTCAGAGTAGGCTGGATTTTTCAAGAGGCTTAGTATGTTATCAGCAGATGAGAACAGAGCACTGAAGTGTCTAACATGAGATGCAGGAATAGCAACTACTTCACCAAGAGGTGAAATCTCTTTGTACCCAAGCTGAATCTCCCTGGGACTTGCTGGTGTTACCTGCAGTGCTGGCACCAGCACTAGTGGCTGGCATCCTCTGAAAAAGGGAAAGCTCATGTAACTTGGTCTGCTGAGCCAAGGCTTTAATTCAAGTGTGGATAAAGCAAGGAATTTGATCAGGCTCCTACCTTCGGTCACACTTTGAGCTAAGTGAAAAGGAGTAGAGCTGAGTTGTGGGACACAGGGTTTTTGTTGTGAAATCTGAAGTGTTTGGCAGATCCCTGAGCAGTCCCCATCAATTGCCACGTACTCAGGTTCAGCTCCTTGCCATTACCTCTGTGCAGTGAGCTCACGGCGTGGATGGTATGGAAGAATTTAGTTTTCTTTTTGTCTTGTCCTGTCAGCCAGTTCTCTCAGCATCTCTTAATCTTGGATATTTATGGCTTGAAATAAAGTGTGTGTTGAGTTGCACTTAATGCTAAATTAGGTTTATTTTCAATCTAACAGAGGATGAACAATTCTGTTAGGCTGAAACTTTTCCTGAGTGAGCTGGGGGTTCTGTGGGTTTTCTTGAAATGGGGTGAAGGGAAGGAAGAATAGATGGTGAAGTGGTTTCAGTCACTATTAATGTTTGCCTACTGCAGCAATAACTTGTATTTCCCAGGGATGGGAGAAGAAGAAAGGGAATGAGGAAGTTTGTTGTACAGTTTTAGTTAGACTTGTTTAGCACTTGTTCAACTGATATATGTGTTACAAAACTAAGAGTTGCTTTTTCTATGCTCTGTTGTGCCCAGCATTGCTGGGAGTTCTGGAGTTGCAGTCTATTGGAAGATCTGGACTTGAATTTCTGTTGTCTTTGTGGTGTTCACTGTGCAGCAGGACCTGGAAAGTTGGCATTTTTTGCAAATTTCAAGTATTCCTTTGTCTTGGCATTGCTGGGAGGTGTCATGAACGTTGTGAGCAATAAAATTTTGTTTTGGATGCCTTTTGCACTTGTTGCTGTGCTCCTTTCCGTCTTCTTTCCAGGCAGTCATTACCACCTTCTTTCTTTCTTTCTTCATTTTTTCCGGAATTTTGTTTAGCGAGGAATGACGTTCTGCAAACAAATCCAACCCAGGGTAATCTAAAAAATTCAGAGCTGACCCTGCCACGAGTGGAGTTTTAGATGGGGAGATGATCTCAACGAGGAGGTCATCACATGGTCTCCTGTGCTGTGCTCTGCTCAGTGAGCTGTGTGTCTGCCATTCACCTTGGCTAGCTGGAGCTGAACTTGGCTGTTTGTGCCTGTTTAAGAAGTTAATCTTTCTGAAAGGCTGAGAGCTGCTTGGTGTGGTGTGGTTGCCTCAGCTACAGGAACATAAACCAGTAACGCTGGGGAAAACACAGGGATAAACATTTACTGGTCTTTATTTGCGTGAGGAATTATGAGAACCTGGGATACATTTAGTGAGACTTGGAACAATTTTTATTTGAGTGCTGGTGCTGTTGTGACCTCTGCACATTTGCATAATGAAACAAAGTACTCAAGCCTTGCAGTGCAATAAGGAAAATCTGTTAAGATTGTAGTCCCTTTACATCAGCTGACCTTGGTCTGACTAACAAAGCAATTTGGCTTAATCCTTGTTTTTTAATTAAACATCAGATACTTGAAGGCATAAGTTACTGGCAATTAATCAAAGCATCTAGGAAACCTGACCATTGGTCTCCATAGTGCACAGATTGAAAAGCTTATGCATAGGGTGATATTTTAAGTTAAATGTACAAAGATGAAAGAAAAAGAGATGAACATAAGAACCATAGAGCTTGCTTATTGGTATTCCTGTGAATTGATTGCATCTATAGTTTTTTCTAAACTTATGTTCAGATTGCGCCATGAAATGGTTGAAGTGTCACTTGGAGGCTCTGGAGTGACATTTGTCAATGTGGCCTCCTAAGACAAAGTTGATTTATGATGTAACCTGTCCCCTCTCCAGTGAAATCCCAAGGTTGTGGGCTCTGCCTGTGCCACTGCTTGCTGTCTCTCCCATCTTCTTCCCAAGCCCTGGGGAAAGAGATGAACAAGATGTTTGTCATCTCAAGGCTGGAGAGTGTTGGGAGGTCACTGGTGTCATTTGGTGACTTTTCTGTTTTAATTTACAATGTTGGAGCCGTTTGAGCAACTTTAAAGGGGAGGTCCTATAGAGTGGATGAGGAAGATGTGTGCAAATGTGACCCTTGTGTGCATTGTCCCCTTTTTTCTGTGATAAGTGATGCTACATGAGAAGTCCTCTTGCACACATATAGATGGGGTGTAGGTTTTTTAGGCACTAATGATGATCAGGGTGATGTTTGCAGACTTTTATGGGTAATATTGGATGAGTTGGTGTCCTTTCCCGACTGCTGTCAGCCTTTATGCTTCTGTACCCCTGTGACTTTCTAAGATGTGTGGTCTATATGTTACTAAAAACATCCAGCAAATAAACTTGTCCAGGCAGGAACATGACCTTGATGCACAATCATTAGCTAGAGCCCTAGGCTGGAAAGAATTATTAGTGTTGGAGATCATGGTAAGGAATCATCTTCCAGGTCGGTCTCTAAATATAATCCTTTAAAGGTTTTAGCAATGCTTTTGGACTATAATTTTTATAATTGCAAGGGACATAAATCTTGTTGTTACAAGGGAATGCAAAAAAACCCACCCAAACTTCTTTCAATTCACAGTACATTCCTCATTTTACAAAAGGAAAAAGTGCCTGACAGATGCTGAAGAGTGTACACCTTTTGAAGCTGTGTGGAGATGAATATTCAACCTGTGAGCCAGGAGCAAGATGCAGCAGGGATTATGTGAGAGCTTTGTGTGGGAGGAATTTACTTCCCATGGTTTACATAGTATAAAAAGAAGACCCTTCTTTCCTTGATGGGAGTAGCCCCACTAAAGTTGGAGCTCCTGTTCACATGGAAGATTTGCAGATTGAAGTCTAATTTAGATGTATTTGTTTGTGCAAGATACAGATAATACACAATTTATTAGGTCTGTTAAACTATCAGATTTCCATCCAGTTTAAGAAGAATTTATTGGAATTTACTACTCTGAAAAACGAGCCTGTCATTTCCGGAGGAGTAGTAGAAGAACACTGGCAAAGATTATGACCTCTTTCAAGATGCAGCAGTGTTTCTGAGTGGTGTTTGTAGGCTGCCTGGCACAGAGTGCCTGAGAGGGCAGTTTTAGGAACTGTGATGTTATAATATCTAACCAACCCAAGCACGGCTGGTTGAGCATTGGTGGAGGTTCCTGGTTTTGTCCATGACTTGGAATGCACGGGAGTAGCAAAGCCCTGTAGTGCAATACAGGAGGCTGGTGGAGTTGGAATTAATTTGCTGGGAGTTGCCTTTTCATGACAACTTTGCATGCCTTTTCTGCTCTTGAAGAAGACCTCGTATCGGACCTATCAGACACAAAGGTCCAACATCAGCCTTCATACCTTTCTGTAGGAGTACTTTTAGGAGAGTGATGAGTTGGAGAGGGGAATCTCCTCACGTGAAGCAAAAGTGAGTGGCCATCATGGGAGACCAGACAGATTTGGGTCCTCAAACTGAGCAGAAGTTACAAAACAAACTTACTGATGCCTATGCTTATTTGAGGTACATTCCTTAAGCTCCTGTGTTTGTGTCTGTGTTGGGTTATACCCATCTTTCTTTGCTGTGTTTGAGCAAACTCTTTGAATTCTTTGCATGAGTTGAACACTTTGCTCAATCCTACTGCACGTGACTGTTATCTGAACATCAGCAACCTGGATGTTCATCTTTTCCATTTAAGCTGTGATGCATTTGGTGACCTTTGTTTGAGATAATTTCCTCTTGCTGCTCATGTTCCACTCCTTGCCCTCTGAATGTGAAGGATGATACTTAGTGTTTTTTTCCTCCTGTCACTCCAGTTCAGAAAGGGCTGGAAAATTTTCTATCAAAAATCACTTAAGGATTTTTTTTGTCTGCCTTAGGGAACTTTCCTTCCAGTTCTCACTGCTGCCTTGCATTGTCTTGTAACAGTGCTTCCCTTGGAACACAGTGTACCTGAGAGGCAAGACATGTGCTTGTTTTGGTGGTCATGTGGTTGCTTTGGTGGTTAATCATCATGGGTGCTGATGTGGAGTGAGTTTGTGAGGCCAACAGCGATGATGAAAGCTGATTTTTAACAGGAGTGATGCTACGTGTGAGAGCTAGGGCGCTGATGGTACCTAGTTTAAAGGGGAAGAAACACGAGCTGCTGGCTTTTCAACTTGTTTTTGGAGAAGTATAGGACATAAAGGATCATTTTTCTGAGGTGATTATCTATTAATGAAGCAACTGTAGGACAGAGGACAGCCAGCATTTTTGGTAGGTGCATGAACAGCATTGTGCAGTTATGCCTCTGTCCACCTTTAGTCTTCATTCCTGTCATGTTCCATCCACCCAAGAGAAAATCTCTTCAGAGGATGGAAACTTCAGTGGACTTGTGCTGTTTATCCTGACTGAAGGGTTATTCTTGGTGCCTTGTTTTCCCCTTCCATTGCTCTCCTCCAGCCTGCTTTTGTTGAGCTGGCTCGGAGCTGGGCTGCTGCTTGCAGGCAGAAGACATGAAGTAGTGTGGGAACAGCTTCTTGCTGACAGAATCCATGAACTGGTGATAAAGAGAAGTCCTGAGACATTTTTCTGCAGTCCACAGTCCAGATTGCTCTCACGCTCCCTTCTGCCTTGTGTTTATGATACCCACTCCAAGCAGTCTGGGAAAGGGGGTGCTTTTGGATATCTTTCATTTGAAAAAAGAAAAAAGGTTGAAACATTTGATCAGACATGAGAAGAGACAATAATGAACGAAAAATTGTCATTTTGGTAATCAGTGCAATTTGACACATTTCAGATAAACTGTTGCATTGTAACTTTATTTGCAGTACAGCGGGCAGAGGAGGGGTGTTTTACTGCGACGCAGCGTTGTGGAAGAGCTCAGCTTGTGCTTTGGAGATGAGGCTGAGCTTCTTGGGAGAAATTCTGCAAAAAGAACCAAGACCACCAAAACCCCCTCCATTACTCCAGACTTGGAGAAAAACATAGCTCAGAGGCACGTCTGGGCATGTGCTGTGTTGTGTGGCTCAGACACTCTGTGGTCACTGGCAATCTTTCCATTCTGTTTCTATGTCAAGTGGCCTTGGGCAGAGAGAGCCCAACTTACCTGACTAAAGAGACTTCAAAATGATTTCTCTTTTTGTCATTTACGTGCATCAGGACTAACCAGTAGAGACACGTGCTTACAATAAAAAGAAAACTGAATCTGCATTCTTGTCTTTGGCTTTTTTGTGGGCCTTTTGGTTCATGACTCACAGGCTCTTGTAGAGGCTTCTGAGCCAAAAATGCAACTGCATTTTTCTGTCACATGCTGCCTTGCCAGATCCAGAAATAGCAACTATTGGGCAAGAGAGAAGGGAATAATACAACCTGCCTTACTACTAGTGTTTGTGGAACCATACTCGTGGGAAGTTGAAGATGATTTTCATAGTGAGCAAACCTTTTTATGAACTTCCTCCATCTCCTCATCCCTATGCATGTGGTGCTTGTTAACACCCTGGATGCTTGTGCAAATAGCACTGCTAATAAAGGACATCTCCGTGGTTTGTGATGGAAGATCTGTTACCAGTGACTGAACTGTGAGATATTCCTGGAGGAGTAAGATCCAGTAGTGGGGGAGAAGGTTTGAATTACGGCTGGAAAATGTTGAGAAATCCTTTTGGCAAATATATCCAACTGAGAAAAGCAAAGCAAAATAAAGACCTAATGGATCCTTGAAGTGGACTTTATTCCCCGTGTTATGCTGTCCAAGGAGTTTATCAGCATGTTTGGCACATCTTCAGGCCCCAAACTGGTGCTCTTGTCTTTCATCTAAGGTTTTAGTTTTAGACTGTGCCATGAGAAAGATTTGTCCTGTTGAAAGACAGTGTAAAGAAAAAATGGAGTGAATCCCTTTAAAATACAGTGGTGGGTTGGTAGTGTGGCCCTTCTTTAAAACCCTCTGTAGAAGCCCTGTGATACTCATCATTTGCTTCTGATCAGAAGACAGCGTGTAGATTTTGAGCCATGTGCATTTTTTCCCAATTAAGCAGTTGTGTCTTATGTTGAATCCTTCCCATAGATTATAGAAAATAAAAGATGCTTTTAGTCTTTCCCAAATTTCTAGCAGTACTTGATATTTAGTCCATGTTTTGCCTTTTATGTAACATATATGCTTTCTTAATGCACAAATTTTGAAGTGCTTTTCTTTACAAGCTTATGAAACTTGAATCCATTACTGAAGTGCTGCAAACACAGACTATGACTGTAAACAGTACGTGCTATTGGTGAAAAAGAACTACCATCTTGGAGGCCTTTATTTTGAAGATTGCATTTTGTTCTGCTTTAGAAAGACATTGGCTTGCCAGAGTTGCAGCATTGCTTCTTTTTCCCCTCAGCAGCTTGTGAGGTTTCTTCTTGGCGCTATATATATCATTCACGTTTTATTGTTCTTTGTGTGTGATAGTGGAAAGTGAGGTTTGTCCTGCTGCTGCTACCCCTTGTGTTGGAGATGTTGGCCAGAGAGTGTCCCCATCACCACGAGGAAGGGGCACATCTGGAGCTCCAGCCAAGCAGTGCTGCAGCAATTATTTCCAGCAAGGCTCCTGAAGTAAGAAACCAGATGTGCTTGTATTGGGATTTTGGGTGACAAACAAGACATGGATAAGGAGGGAATGCCACCTGTGTTTAGACCACGCTGTTCTCTGTGTCCTGTTGCTCTTACCATTGGGAGAGAGGAAGGGTCTGGGAACAGAGCAGTAGCTGAACAAAACAAGGTGATCAAGGGCAGAGCAAGAAGCTTAGCTTGCAATTTCCTTGTCTTTGTTGGTTTAAATCTGACCCTCCACATTGTTTAATGTTGTTTTGTATTTCATTTCCTCAGTTGCTTAAGGAATGGTTGAGGCTAGCACAGATGCTTCAAAACCATGGTCAGGTGGGGCATGCAGGATTTGAATAAAAAACCTGGTTTTTACTTCCAGTGGAAGCTCATGTTTTATTTTAAAATAGGTCAGAGAAATCATTTGCCTTTTCCAGCGGTGCAGAGAAACCTTTTAGTCCTGGTTGGCTCATAATTTCGTTCTGTAGCCTTGAGGATGAAAAAAGAAAGTCCAACCTCAAGTGTTCTTGCACAGCAGGAACTAAATCAGTGCGTTAGTGGTCAGTCTTGCTTGCAGCAGGACTGGATTTGATCTTTTGCTGCATCTCCCTGTTGAGCTTTTGTTTCCAACCAAGCTGCTTTCTTCTCCTGGTGCTCTGGCAGTTGAGAGGTGGAATTTGTAAAGGAAAACAGCTGTAGTTCAAGCTGTGGAAAAGTTACTGAAGGCAAATCCTTGGGGTTATTTGGCTTGGTTTCCAACTTAGAATTTCTCCTGTAAGTGTTTAGAAATGGGCCTAATCCTGAAGGCACCGGCTTGAGAGGAATGTGAAGGTGAAATTCTTCAGCCTTTAACAGAAGCAATAGGACTTGAATGATCCTAATGGTTGCTTTTGACCCTAATGTCATCTCAAAAAAAAAAAGGAAAGAAACAACCTCTCAACCTGAAATAAATAAAATTCAGTAGGTAGATCTTTATCTCCTCTAGAAACACTGGAAAAACTTCGTTTTTCTCTGTTGCTGTGACTGACCCCACCTTTGCCATTCCTCCTTAATCACATGCATACCCCCTAGCTCAGGGCCTCTCTGAAGGTGTGCATGGGAAGATCTCTGTTGCTTAGGAATTAATCGGCTTCTGCTGGCTGTCCTTCCTCCACCTGAAGTTCTCAGGTGATCTCTTCCTCTTGCGTCACCCCTAAGAATTTAGATGTCAGAAAGAGCCTCACCCTGAGGAATTTAGAACTCAGTGAAGAGCCCTTCCCATTGTCCCTGGGGTAAAGCCTGGGCTTCTCAGCTGGCTCCCCTCCAAGCACGCAGGGATGCCGGAGGGGGCAGGCACAGGGCTTTCCTTGGGATGTGCTCAGGGCCCTTCTCCCACACTGAGGAACCCACTCAGCTGATGTGTGAAAAGAAATGTGGGTGTCGACCTGGCTGACCCTTGGTCCAGCAGGCAGCAGATGTGTGGCTGGTGGCAACTCAGGGGTGAACGAAACCTCTTAGTGGCAGCTGTTTGGGGCTGGCATAAAGCAGGTGTTGAAACCTTACTAGAGATGAAATCCTCACTGGAGGAGGCTTGGCAGTGACCTGTAGAAGAGCATCTCTAAAGTTTAGCTGTGTCTTCCCAGCACTGGTCAGTGCCAGGTTTCCCTGGATGATCCAAGACCTGTGAGGTCTGTTCCCTTTTCAAAAGGCTGTTTGAGATTTTCTGTGAGGCTGTCTCTCTCAATGAAGGAGCGTTTTTTTTTCACCTGTGGCACTGACCACTTCTTGAGATCTGGTGGGTTGTCTGTGATCTCTAGCAACCTCTAGTGCTAAATGCCTGTGCTGTAGGCTTCCACCCCTTGTATTTTTGCTTTTTGATGGGGATGGGAATGAATATTTGAAACTGCTAGGAAGAAAATTGAATGGATCAGGGAATGTGTGGTGAAATTCTCAGAACATTTTTCTTCATCTAAACCCCTTCTTTTTTTAGCTTTCTGAGTGGACGTTAATTTCTGCTGTCTTTATTTTCTGTTCAGAGAAATGCCAGAACTTATTCATTTATCTAAAGTATAGTATGATTTTTTGTGCATAGAACACAAGAAAGCTAAATTGGCATCAGCCTGTCACTGCTTTCCATGGCTTAACTCTTTCTAATCATAAACATGCTGTGGAAAAAGTGCATGTGCCCTTAGTTGTCATTAATAGAGTGTATATTGGAACATTTTGTAAATATAGATCAGAAAAACATTGTTTAGAACCGGTGTCATGTGTGGAATAATGTGTAGATTTAAGTCTGCTGCTGTTAAGGGCAGGGCACCTGGATGGGAAAAAAAAAAAACAGAAGTAAAGTTATTATCTTGAAAGAAAGCTCAAGCATCAACAAATGAAAAGCAGAGAGTAAAAACGTCTGACCCAAGGTAAGAATAACATTAAACACTGTGGTATGATCCCTGTCTTAAAATGTTCTCCTTCAGAAAACAGTAACAGAAGTGTTGAGCAAACTTGTGCCCCAAGACCAGACAACTGGATCCGTGGTTTAAGCACTGATTGAGGGCCAGTCAGTCTGGGTACAGGTAGGAACAGGTATCTGTTTCATGAAATGATAGTTTACAGAGCACTGCTTTTACTCCTAGGATTATTCCTCTCTGTTGTCAAGTAGGGGATTTATTCATGCTCTTGGACTGTCAGGTTGGTTATTAAATCTGTGGCGTTGAAGCTTTTGTGTAGGGGCAAACTAGTGAGCATCTGTGCGTGACTGTGAAAAACTCCTCTGGTGCCCTCTGCAAGATGCACTCTGTGCATAGAGGTGATACTTTCTGAGAATCTTTTTCTGGGTCAGATGCCAAAATGTGTTACCACAAGCAGGCTGTGATCAGCTCAATCAAAGCAGGGAGCAAAAACTTTCCTGATACTAAAAAATATTGATGAGGCTATGCACGCTCTATCAAAAAGACTATAGGTGCAATTGAAGGCACCCTCCCACCTCAGGAAAACCTGTCAGGGGGTTTTAATTGCATTTCATTAAGATTTTATTTTTGTTTTGTGTACCAGCTAACCCTGTTTGGTGCTCTGCTGATTGACAATCAATTCCTGAAGAAGGTAGGCAACGTCCAACTGGAAGATTGGCCACAATTGCAGGAATACGGGAAAGAGGAGATAGCAACAGTTTGAGGCTGGGTTTGCAAGAGGTGACTCAACACTTGCATAGGTGTAGATAGGCACTTGAAAACCCTATGTGCACGTGGAAATGCAGGCAGTGCCTTTGCTTGATTGCTGTGTTCGTGCCTGGGTAGTGCCCACAGTCCTGTTGACACTCAGGTGCTGTTGCACAAGTGGTCATTTACAGGTGCATTGGGAGAAGGGCGTGTCCCCACAATTAGTTGGCTTTAACTTCTTATTTTTCCTTCACTGGGCAAAAAGCTGTACCTGCTTGGGGTAGGTGAGGAGGGGGAGGTGTTCTGTTGGGTGAAAATTGTTGTCATTGCTGTAACTAAAGATCCTTTGCTTCGGGGGATGGTTGGGGAATAAGTCCCTGATGTGCTGGCAGGTACGTCAGCAGAGTTTCCCAACAGCCTAGTGTACCCGTAGTAGGATTTGGTAAGTGACGGTAGCCCTCATGTAATTTGTTTTTGTTTTTTTGAGGATGCCTAGCAGCTGGCAGTGAAGTCATCACAGTGCTAGTTGGGTGACTGGTTGTAAATCTTGATTAACGGGGAGGAGTGTGCTTTGCAGAGAAAATAATGAGTAGGTCTTGCTGTGGACACCTCCAGCCCGTGTGTGAAACACATGGGAGGGTACAGGCACCTCCAGGATTTCACTTTGCTCTGTGAATGCAGGGCCAGTAACAGGCTCAGGTAATCTCAGGTTGTATTTGATGTTAGGCTTTGAGACAGATTTGCTGACTTGTTTCAGGAATCTTTTTGCTAGTGGCAAAAAGCTTGCTTCCTCTCCTGGTATGCACTTGGAGTTACATGCCCTGGGCTCTTGGGTACTGGGAAAAATCTGTGCCATGTGCTAATGCTATTTGATAATGTCCCTTGCTTTTCTACTCATAATACACTGCCTTGCAATGATCTGCCTCTTTAAAGAGGAATTTGTTGCAGGTGTCTGCATTTATAAAGGGGGAAAAAAATGGCAGCTGAATGAAAACAGTCTTTTTGTTTAGAGGGAGGGAAAAGAGAAGTTGAGCTCTATGAAAGCAAATTTGGCAACCTGCTGAAGGGTTTGCAGGGTAAAAGATGCTCTGTGGTTGCATGCTGGTTGTTTCCAGCCATCTGCCTTGCTGTAGTAAATGGAGATCTGTTGCAGCTGCAAATGGCTTGTAACATCACCCTGGGCTACCTTCTGCCTTGGCAAAAGTGAGCAGGAATGGTAGCACATGGAGATGAACAGTTACCATTGTGCATTTTAATAGAATTAATAGTGTATTTTACAGAGATGACAGAGGAATACGAGTCTGGCATTTTTCTATTAAGAATAGTGACATAGTAGCGACATTTTAAAGGGTTTCTAGATAAGGCACAGCATCTCTTCTTGAGGCTTTTGTTTGAACAAGCACGTGTAAATATTAGTATGCAGCTTCCCAGCTGATGCTATCACTCTTCCTTCCCCACTGCAGTTTTGGTCCTGTCAATTTTCTTATGAGCACTTTGATATTGAACATATGGATTTGCCATGGCATTTAACTGCTTTTTGAAATCTAAATAATACTTCTCTGCCCTGATGCTGGTAAAGTGCTTTTCATCTGAGCACTTTACAAAAAAAAAAAGTAAAAGAAGCCTGCTAAGCTGCAATTTGGCATTGTGTTTATTGACATGGAAGGTCAGTAGATTCTAAAAGAATATTTAAAACCAAATGATTTCTCCCTTAAGCTATAAAAGTGCTATGAATAGAAATCAATACTATCTGGAAGTATTTGAGCTTATTTAGTAATAAACTCCATTCAGAAATCTTGGGGTAGGAGCGTTCTCTTCCATATGAGCTGTTCATGCTGAGTGCTCATCAAATACCTAAATTACCTTATTTGCTGTCAGTTCATGGGTGATATCTCTGTTAAGGCTGTGCTCATAAATCATTCTTAAACGAGGCTGCACCTGGAGTTAACTCACATGGCACAATGCAAAATTCATCCCAGCTGTCAACTGAACAGGTTTCACTGGAGTTAGGTCATCTCTGCAGTGGAGTGTTAATGCTGGGAGGAATAAGCACTACTTGTGAGATTCAAGTGGTTTCTAGGACAGGCTTCAGATAAATCTTTGAGTTTGAACGTGAGTCTGGGAAAAGGGCTGACATTGTTTTGGGCATCTCTTCTTCTGGATGTGGATGACTGCTGCTCGGAAACTGAGCCTCACCTTTATCCTTGAGCTTCTGGTGCAGGGGAGGCAGGAAGGGTGTGTTTGAGTGGATCTCACGTGCTGGGAGTCAGATGCTGGCTCTGGGAAAATGTGATGTGCACTATGCAAGTCTGCAGCCTAAACGCGGAATTGTTCGAGCTGTTGTGTAACCCACTCGTAATCTGAGTGCTGCGTTGCAGGTTTTTGTTGCATCATTAAACCTTCTCTTTCATTACTGGTTTAGGACCATTATACAGATCTCCTAATTCATATAATTAAGTGCTGGGCAGCTCCAGTGACATGTTGATTCGAGCAGTGAAGTGACTTAATGTCATGGTTGGGTGACGGGTGCTCGGCAGAGCCGGGCAGCAGCGGGCGGGGATGGAGACAGCTTTTGAAGAAAGGGGGAATCGTCACTGCAGCGTGGGTTTGAGAGGTGATACCATCCAGATTACAGACTGTGCTGGCAGCCATCTCTAAAGCCTTGGGCAAGTTCTGTCATTTTCTGTCCCTTTGTGTCCCCTCCCAGCATTTCTCTGTTTAATATCGTGGCAGAGGGATTCTTGCTGCATCCATGGGGCTCAGCACAGAGAGACCTTGGGCTTGGCAGGAGCTGGACTGGGAGACAAGAATATAGATTTTTTTCTTTGTATTTTATACCAAGATACCTCCTTAACATGTAGGAGGAAGTCTTGTATTAATGTGTCAATGCATATTATATGCTGGTGTTTGGTTTCAGCATGTGCATGTTCCCTTTCTTGTCATGAGGCTTCTAAGTACAGTAAAAAATCATTTCTTTATTTTGTTGAGTTTTTTTTTTAATTTCATTGAGTGTAAACTGTGTGGAAATGAAGAAGAAAGTCAGTTTTTCTACATGGGGAAAGTCAGATTAAACAAGTGAATTGTGTAGGCTTCATGGCTGGAGCAGGAATGCCTTGCACTGATGGTGAGTTTGATTTCCTTCTGTAGTGATGGAGCTCAATTACCTTATTTAGCTCAATTTTACAGGAACAGAGAAACAGGCCACATTGACTGAGACAGTTTTGAACAATGAAAGCATCGGGATAATTTCATAACTTTGATGTCCTGGCTTTGCTTTGAGCAGGGTGATAGACCAGACAAGCCTTTAAACTGAAATTTTCACATGAATCTTGTTTCCAACCACCCTGCCTTCTCTCGGGATCCATATACTCTTCTGAGGGTGACATGTCATATTCCCAGGAAATGTCTGGCATGTTCTGTCACAACCTGCACCCAGTATTTCAAAGAAAATAGACTCGTTCTGTTAAGAACTGTGGTTAAGTGGCCTTTTCTGTGCCTTTGAGGCGTTGTGTAGGTAGCTCTTGATGATGGCTGTGCTGAAGTAGTCCTTGCCTTCACTGTTCATGCTTCCTCTGTTTCCTGGTCTCTCGTGAGTGTCCTCGATCCCCTCATCCAGTTAAAGGTGATAAACAGGAGTGGCCTCAGAGCTGAGCCCTGGGGAGCAGTAGTTGTGACTGACTGCCAACTGGATTTCCCTCCATTCACCGCCACGCGCTGGGCCTGGCAATCCAGGCAGTTTTTAACCTGGTGAGCAGCACAATCATACACCCATCCAAGCCTTGAGCAGCCAGGTTTCTCCAGGAGAATGCTGGGAAACAAGGTGTCAAAGGCTTTCCTAAAGGCTGGGCAGACAACATCTGCACCCTTTCCTTCATGTACTAAACGGGTCACCTTGTCATAGGAGGAGATCAGGTTAGTCAAGCAGGACCTGCCTTTCCTAAACCCATGCTGGCTGGGTGTGATCCTCTGGTTGTCCAAGGAGTGTGTCCAGATTCCCTTCCCAAAGGAATTAGGAAATACAGTTCTGACCATCAGCCAAACTTCTGGAAAGGTCTTGTGAGCCAGTCTCTCCTGGGAGATGCAGCAGAAGCAGGAAAAGGATGTCCTGTAACGAGAATATCATGGTATGCAGGCATAGGCTATGTATTCAGAGCAGAAGATTGCAGCAGTTTGGGAGATGAGGACGAGAGGCAATGTTTTCCTTGACAGCATTTGATAGGAAATTGCAGGAAGTTTTATAGCAGGCAGTGGCCAAAACTCAGAAAAACCCCAGAGGTTTGTTTGAGTGCTGGGGACTGGCTGTGCTTGGGTGTCTTGTATATGAAAAGGTTCCAGCTGTATCAGATCATCCCAAATATTGTCCTTCTCCTAGACCATTAGTGCCCTCATCTTGGTGCTGCTTTTTGAATTTGTTGAAAGCTTTGCAGTGGCAATTACAACCAGATGCTGAGATAACTCATTTGACATGTCAGAGTGCTCAGAGAGCAGAGCAGCAAAACATGGAACACTTCTCAGAAAAATAAAATAGGTTTGGGTTCAGGGAAAAAAGAGCAAATTTGAGGAGTGGTTTCCTCTGTGCCAGGCATTGGGGAATGCTTGGGAAGGGTGGGAGTTTGCTGGGGAGGAATCAGCAAAGTAACTGGAAACCCTGAGGTCCACATGTTGGGACTCTACCAAGCGTGTTTAAGAGTCCCAACTGATTGCTCTCAAATAGATTATCAACACAGAATAATTTAATTTTTGTCTGTGTTATTCACTGCTGTTCATTTAATTTAGAAATGGAACAAGAGTACCTTTTGATGCTTTTCCTCTGCCTCTTGAGGATATATCAGATGCAGATCACCTCTAAGCTATCGGGCTTTTTTGGTAAAAACGACTCATCTCTTACAGCAATTGCATATTTAATCCTCAGGGCTAGTTAATGTTGGCTTCTTAACATTGTAAATAACTGTAACACTGTCCTTAAATTTTCTTCTCTCTTCATAGTGTTTCAGTAATTCATCAGTGGCCTGGGTAATTTCTGCTTTAGCTGTCAGTGTAGAGGGAGCAAGACCATAAACAGTCTGCTATCAAATAGTTGTGTCCTAACAAAAGAGATGGGGTTTTCCCCCTATATTTTTGAAACATGCAGAATAGGTTGTGTAAAGGCAAGTGTCAAAAGGACTCTCCTTTACATTCTCATTTACTCTAGTGAGCACTGTGGGATATTGTGATTTTAGGCCCTTTTAGGCAGAAATTATCCAGAGTCAGAGGTTGTTTGGAATATCGGCAGAGCTGTGTAGAAACCAAATTGCTTTTTATAAAACTAGTGCATGTCATAATTTTCTTGTGGTAGTACTGAGTAGTTTTTCATTTGTAAAGCAGTATGTGCTTACCTGTGAAACATAATTTTTAAACTCATCTTTTAAAGATAAAGAAAACAGGAGCTATGTCAGTGTTCATCAACACTTGGTAATGATTTCCCAGAAAAGGAGGAGGAGGAGAAGAAATCCCCATAGGGAAATCCTTCTGAAATGGGTGTGCTTAGACGTGCAGGAGTTGTACCATAACAATTTAATGGGAAGCAGATATCAGTTCTTTGGGGAATTGATACTTTCATGTGGACAACGTTACAGATTGTACAGGCTATTAGCATACAGAACTAAAATACATAAGACTTCTTAATGTTACTTGCTTCTTCACAAAAAACTGAGGAAGAATTTTATGATCTATGTTAGTTTTTCATAGCTAGGCCAGTTTATTTTCTCCAGTTGCTAATACTTTCCAGGTCCTGAGGATCCAAGTGAGCTTTCCATACACACACCCTCATTCCTTAGTGGAGATGAGGAAAAACCTGCCCTGATTCACAGCATGCTCTCTATCTACCCTGGCAATGTTAGCCATACCCACAGTCCTTGTTATTACAAAGGGATAGCAACAAACCCTGTTTTCTCTGCCAAAATATACAAATAGAGTGTTAAAAGCCAAGCTTCCAGTGTCTCATAAACGAGTGAAACCACTGTATTGTTGTTGTATGTGCCTTGGAAAGAGCTGTTCCTTGGAGATCAACACAGGATGGCAAATAGTTAATCATTGCTTTATCAAACATCTTCTGAATTGAGGTCCTGAAATAACACTACAAAAATGCCAGAGGAAAGTTCCAGTCTGCTTGTTTGTGACTGCGAGGGTGGTTTTTACTGGTTAATGAATCCAAAGAGTGTTTGCACGCTCTTAACTGGGATTTAAGAGTTCAGGTAATTCCACTTTCAGCTCCAGTAGTTTGGCATAAGAATGTAATTCAGAAATGTGTGACATGGCAATGAAGGAATTAATGCACCATCCTCATACTTTAAGAAGATGAGTTTTTTTTCTGTTTTTCTTGTTTCATCTATAGCTAAATAAACATATTTGTATTAAAACACAGGACCCTGGCGTGCCTTGCAAAATACTCCCTGCATTTCTCAACAGAATGGATAAAAGAGACTTTCAGCTGTTAATTTTAAGAAAAAAACATTTTGTAAAACCAACGTTGAGGTATTCAGATGATGCAGTTCTTGTGTAGATGAAGGAGTGAGATTTGTTGAGCAGTGCCTCGCCTTCCAGGTCTGTACGTTCCCCAGCTAATTCACACAGTACAATTGATTTCCCAGCTGGTAACTCGTTCTGCCATTGTTACTTCTGTGGTTGTAATTGCACTTTGAGGTTGGCAGGTTGGCTCAGGCTGTGAGATTCCCAGATGATGGATGTTTTCCCAACAGGGAGAGTGCAGGGGCAGAGTCTCTCTCTGGTAGAACAGGAGGAGGCAGTTGGTGTGTTGCTCCTGTGTTCGGTGGTGTGTGTGTGTGTAGCCACAACCTTTCCTGGTGTGGGAACCAAATGCTGGTCTGAGATACCCTGATAACTTTGGTTTAGCTAATAAAATCTCCCACACAGCATTTAATAAACTACAGCCCTACCTTTTGACATTTAATTCACTTTAACTGCTCTTTCTAGGTATGCTTTGGACACCATCTCTATGGATAAATCTATTGAGTGGATTTTGCCCCAGAGCAGCAAATCAGCCTGTGGAAAAGTGCAGACAGCCCAGAAGGGTTTGGCAGAGATGTCCTGGTAGTTTTGGGCTTTATCTACTGGTCACCATCTGCCATCATCTACCTTTGTTCTTGTTAAAACACCTTGGTATAAGGAGTCCACAAAGAGTTTGATGAAGTCTGTATGGAAGAGGCTGTGTTGATGGATGCAAAGGACTTAAGGCCAGCTTAGTTGTTTGGGATACAATGATGGACAGCAGATTAGCAGCTTTGGGAATAAACCAAATAGCAGGACAGCAGCAAATACAACTCAGCAGCGCAGTTATTCTTAGGTGGTGCCAGATGCCCATGTGTGTCTATAAATAGCCTTATCCATAATGTGGCCATTGTCCTGTGTGTGCTTGTGGAACCACATGGGACTGCTGCAGGAAGCAACACATGCCTCCCACATGGCTAGCAAGGGAGAGGGTTTCCATCTCCTTTGGTGAAGGTGTTGCAGTGCCAGTTTGGGTGTTGGGACCATCCTCAGCCATGCTGACCCTTGCACCTGGTGACTCCTTCTTCTTCTTCTTCCCACTTCCAGGAGCCGAGTGTTGTGACCTGCCCTACTTCTCCCTGCTCGGTGTGGGAGCGACCTGAGGAACATCTTGGAACCACCTGTACTGCTTCATGCAGTTAAAGTAAGGTTAAATGTTTTGGCAGCTCTTTCAGGTATACACCTGGATTGAGATGAGTGGTTTGGGAGAGTGGGTTTGCCCATTGTCAAGCCATTTGTCAAACTTAGCCTTTACAAGAGGAGAGGATGCTGATATCAAAGCAATTACAATGATATAAACAAATTCAACAAGTTATTTTGCCATAAAATACAATCTCTTTGTGGTGGAAGTAGAAAAGGTGGTGTTGCCTCCTGCATCAACCAGATGCCACGGTATAAAATAGCACTTAACACTTAAAACATCAGCTGTTTTTCCCTAATATTTTAAGATACAGCTTTCATGTCCCTGGGGCAGGCATATGGTTACAGCCCCAGGATTTCCACGGGAGCCGGCCGGGATCAGAGCTGAGGTGCCTCCCGGTCGGCACAACGGCTGTCGGTCTGTCTGCCCCGGAGCACTCCTGTTGTTGAGGCTTCTGGGTTTGTTGTTCAGCTAACAACAGCTTCTTGGTGTGGTGAACCAGATCACGGGATGGATCTGACCTAAAAGCGAGTATATGGTTACTGCAGTACTGACAGGAGCTGTTTTGACTCATGGAGTTACACACCCTTTCTCTCCAAAAAGACTTGAATGTGTAAAAAATGTTAGCCTGAAGGAAAGAAACTGCCAGAGCCTTGCCTGGAAATGGGTGCTTGCCATGTGTGAGCTCTGTCAAAGGAGGGAGGGAGGAAAACCACAGCAAGCAGCCTCTTTTCTCCTCCCACTGTCCCTAACCTGTTTACCTTCTGCAGTGCCTCGTATTTTCCATGGTCTTGCCTGCAAGACCAGTGCTTTAACGAGACTGAGTCCAAATCGTTTGGTGTTACTGAGCTCTGGCAACAGCTGGGTGGATTAATCATAAACTGTTGTTACTTGTCGAGAGACAAGGATGTATTGTAATTATTTGGGTTTTCCTTTTTTCAGTGGAGTTGAGCAGTGGAATTATACCTATTTTCAGACCTTGAGAAAGAAATGAAGTCCTTGGCATGATTATGAATGGAACCTGCTTTATCAGGAATGAATAAGTGGCTTGCTGAGAGCTGGCCTCCAAGTTCATCATACTTAAAGGAGGAATGCACAACGCCAGCTGCACAGAAGCAATTTGTGGCTTGATTTGTTATAGTATTTCTTAACTTTCTGCTAATTTGGGGAGTGTGGTGAGTTGCAGCAAGCAGTGCTCCCTGCTGAGGAAGATTCCTGACCCTTTCTGGGGGTGACCAAGGAAGGATGACATTTTGCACTCAGCTGCAGCAGTGAAATCTCTGGGGAGGTCCAGCACAGGCAGCAAGAGCTGCTCACCCAAAATCCTGCCTGGGAACCAGTCTCTGCCTCATGTCTGATTTCTGGGTGTGCCTCCTCTGAAGGACCTGGGAAAAAAATAAAGGCTAATTTGGAGTTCAGGAGCAGCATTCTCATAGCCTTTCCTTTTTCTACCTGCTGGTCTAGTATTTCCATAATTGTGCTTATAATGACAATCTTTTCATTTCATTCATAAAGTGGTTACTGCTTAATGAGCTTCATGTTAATTAGCTCTGTAACATTTAAAATAGCTGTATAACTTGGAAAAAAAGAAAAAAAGCCATCAGCAATGAAGGGACGGATTTCCACTCCCTGAGCTTAATCCTGTGTTATAACATAATTGTGGAGAGTTGCCTGGCTGGGAACAGCTGCACAGCGTGGGCTCTCGCTTCTGCAGAGCTCCTTGTCCCCGAGCTGGGGTAATAAATGATTTACTGGGGAGCTTGGGACCTGTGGGCACTTAACCCATTCATTTCCTGAGGGACCAGCCTGAAAGGTCACTTTGTAAAGGCAGTGGAAAGAAACAGTTTTAGATATCTGCAAAATGTGGGATTTTGCCTATGAATGTGCTGCAGAAAGGCTCAGGTGCAGAAGGTGGGGTAGTGGAACTGGGTACAAACTGTGCTTGGTTGGATTTTCATTATTTGATGCTTTAATTTATTTAAAAATGGAGCTTGAATGAGAGTTCCCCCTTTTCTGGGCTAAGGATGTAATATTTTCTTCTCCTTGGGGTTTTATTTCCTGTGGGATATTCCCAGTGCAATACAGTGTCCTGGGAACAGAGCTCTCATATTCCTTGCAGGGAATGCCACTCCAAGTGACTCCATCATTGTAGTTGCTAAGTGAATGATGTGCATTTTCTGAGCCTGTCTGCCTCAGAAAGGATGTTTCAGCAAAATGAGCATGTTCTCTCACTGCCTAAAGTATATGTTTAGAGGAGAACATTTTCCCATAGTTTTGTGAGTTGAAAGAAGAGGAGCAATTATGGAGAAACAATTTGTAATTCTGCAGTGTCAGATGTGGTCATGCTGTGCCACAGGGAGTGAGGTTAGCACAGGTACTCCTGTAGGAAACCTGAAGTTTCTGATGAAAGGTTCCTCTAATGGAGTAAAGTGTCAGCCAGGCTTTTCCTGAGTAAGTCTGCAGTGCCTGGGGCTGCAGTGGCAGCATTTGCAAAATGGAGCCTAAAGGGAAAAGTGAGTCTGATGTATTCTTCAGAGCAGAAAAGCACATTAACATGTTGGCTGAAGCTTCTTAGACCAAAATGCAAGCGGAAACATGTCTTGCATCTTGGTCTTGATGCCATTTTTTTCCATCTCGACCTGTGGCTAGAACTCTCTGCTGGGGAGAGTTATGGTTGGTGCTTGCCTTTATTAAAATATGCATTGGGTAACTACCTGGTTTGTAAATGCTAGGAAATATTTAATATTTGTCAGCATTGAAGTGTGTGTGGTGTTTTGGGCAGTATGGATCGTTTTCTACTGCAAGCCTGTGCTTTTGAGAAAGCAGTACAAGTGCTGTGGTTTGGGGAGCACAGAGAGAAGCGGGACCTTACAGCTCAGCTCTAGGCCTTGGGGACATTGTTTCTTTTACTGAAACCATCATTGCTCAGCATAGTTCTAAAACAGCACAGCCTTGAGAGTCAGAATAGTGAAGTGGAGAAGTTTTAGGACATGTGCTCTGTAGTCAAGTGTAGGAATCAATACTTAGGGGCTTTGCTGTAGGCATCTCCTTTCTGTTGACAGCTCTCCACTGTGTTTATCCTTTTGTGCACTGGGGTGAAATACTCCCCAAAGCCTGTTCTTGCCTCCCTCCGTTCTTCACCTTGTCCTATATAATGAGTCTCTGTTTTCAGAGATAACCAGTAACTTGCATGATGCCCAGTTTGATACCTGGGAATCTTCATGAAGTTCCTGCTTAAACCCCCAGAGTCAAGAATCACCCTTACAAACATGAGCTGGTTGTCACTGAGAGCTTCCCCACAGTTTACTGCCAAAACGTGAATTCCAACAACAAAATGTATAGGAAGGTATAAACTGTATTTTGCTCATTTGAAGAGGCAGCTAGAATGTCTGCTAAGGATTTCTGGAAGTTAATGTTTGAGCCTGAGATAAGTCTCATGCATACGTGAAACAGCTGCCCCAGAACCTGTTGGAGGACTTAATTTGAGTATAAACATGTGTGTGCTTTTGCGTACATGCTGCTCTTTAATTCAAGTCAACTGTTAGGCCTTAACTTTATTAGGATGTAGCTACTTGAACTGAAGATGTGGTCTGTGATTTTTATTTTATTATAGAAGCATGATGCCTCCTTTTGAAATGTTGTTTGGATTTTACAAATTGGTATCTTAAGTACTGTTTGCCTTTAGTAATATGTTGGGGGAAAAAATTTACAAGTGAGGGAAGGGTTATATTGGATTACAAGTGAATTGCTTGACAGTATGTGTGTACTGTAAAATGGGAAATTAATCACCCTGTGTTGATGACCCATGGACATTTACAAAAGGCTGGTCTTTCTGTGGCACAAATAGATTCCGGAAACAGGAAAGAGGCTTATGACAAGAGGATGAGATCAGTTTGTATAATTAGAGCCGGCTAATAATCCTTTTTTACTCTCTGTTTTTCCAACTTTTACAGTATCTTTCTTTATTTGAAATTGGGCATAAGAACTGTAAAGAGCTGCTGTGGTTTGAGTTTGGTAGGTTGGTTTTTTGTACCTACTAATAGGTGAAAGGATGGAGCAGGGAAACACATTTGAGAGGGATCTCTGCCTTCCTCTACGTGGGGAAAGCACTGCTTTTGTTAACCCAACACTGCTTCGTATCTTCCCAGCCTTTGGGCAGGAATTAAGTAATCCAGGTGACGATTTTTTTGACGATTCTGAGATTGAAATGGTCCAAAAGAAGAAACTTAATGTTGCAAGTAAGGGTATTTGGCTAAGTATTAGTCTCTGGAGTAAGACAGGGCTGGCAAAGCTGAATTATACTTACTATAGCATGGTTAAGGCTTAAGCTTATTTTTTTATATGTGTGTGTATTTGCTTGCCTGTACCTTAGCTTTGTGTCACGCTTCATTATTTTGGCCAGGGTAGGGGGAAAGGTTTGGGTGAGGCGAGTGGTGTGACCAGGGGGTGAGTGCAGCCCCTGGGCACCCAGCTCCCAGCCAGGAACACTGTGGTACCAGTTCCTGCTGCCAGGAAGCTGAGCTACATTAAGCAAAGCGAGTTAATCTATATCCAGGGCATTTTATTAAATCATCAGTCAATTAAATCAGTGGCGCTCTGTTAGCAGTGAGGCTCCAGCCCCTCTGCAAGTGGCTCAGCTCTGCAACTTGATGGGCTCTTGGACTTGCAGGCCACAGTACTGTGGTTTCCAACACTGTAAAGAAAAAATCCAACAGATTTTAGGCAGATTTTGCAATTAAATATGTCTTTTAAATTCTTTTTTTCTGGTGGGAGAAGATTTTGTGAAGTTTTTCTTTTTGTAAAAGGAATCTATGTTCTGTTTGTTCTGTTCTGGAATGTGTGTCTGATTTTCCTGAGGGTGACTTGCTGGGTTACCTCTGCTTTTGGAGGATAGTGATGGTAGATCCAGAACAACACAGAACATCTCTAAAACTGATTTTCATCCCTCTGTCATACCCCAGAAACTCCTGTTTTGTCTGTAGTTGAATGGCAGCATATGTTTTTGTTTGCAGACAGGACACAGCTGGGAAGCAGTATCACCTGTGGAAATGCTGCATGAAGGATGTATTTTTATTCCTGAGCAATCCATTTAGTGAGAAAACATCATGTTCAGCGAGTTACATAAATTCAGATGATTGTACACAAAATATCTGGAGCTTTTGTAGTTCCAGGCTCAGCTGTGATACTGGACACAATGCTGCAATATGCTGTTAACTTGTTTGCTGCTGCATGTTTGAAATGTGGTTTCTTGTTTCCTCACCTCCTCTCCTTTCCAGGGTCAATGACTTTTGCTGGTGGTATCGCTTCCCTGTGTGTCTGCTAAATAAATTTGGGATGGATTACTTCTCCTAATGCCTCCAGCCTCCCATTTCTGACCAGATATTCAAAATCATGCATTATTAGAGCTACAGAGAAAGTTGTTCTACATTTGGTATTATGGTGCTTGTTGTAGGGTTTATTTTAGTCACTGCAATTGCAGCTACTCTATTTATACAAATTTCTCCACGCACATTCTTGAAGAACTAGGTGATGGGTTTATTTTTCCTGTCAAAGCTGTCTGTAGGTTTTGTCCTGGTTTTTTTCAGTCTCCTTTCACATGGGTTTTTAAGGACAGGGCAGTAGTACACTGATTAGAAGGCTCATTCATTTTATGAATGGTCAGTTCTGGTGTTCATTCAGTGTTAAATGGAACTCGTGGAACAGAGTGTGTGAACAAACCCGTGTCTTGCCTAATGCCACAAGGTGAGAGTAACTTACTGCAGGTCTCAACTTTGCAGGAATATACCCAGGAAAAAGACTACATAAGAAAATATAAGTAATAAAACCAACATCAAGTCATTGTTTCTTTCCATTTTCAGAGTTTTTGCTACAGGTGAAAAAGGAAAAAACCAAAACCAAACCCAAACTAAACCAAGAAGACCCTTTTAAAATAATTGTGTTACGACAAAAAAATGAGGAGACTGATGATGGATAATACAACACAATAAAGGTCATATACCACTCAGAAGAAAAGGGGAATATTCCAGCTTAGCAATTCCCCTGACACTAGGGGAGAACAATAAACTTGTGAAAGACATTGCTATTTTAGTTCTCTTTGCATGAAATGGGTTCAGCTGGAATTCCTCTGTATATGGGCAGTTGGTCTCCTCTCTGTTCCCCTCACTTACCACTTCCCCATCTTTATTTATCTTGTGTAGTTTAGAGCAGCAACTCTGCAGGGCCTGAAACCCAATCCTCTTGATATTTCCAAGTACTTAATAAATTAACATTTTGTACAACCAGAGTGTGGAGGAGTGCCCTTGAGGACACTGTGCTTTGTTGAATGAGAAGTGATGTGGTTTTGGAGTCTTGGTTTTATTTTTGTAGTGCAGCCATATAGAAGGAAGTGATGCAGCTCAGCAAAGGAGGTAAATGTGTGCTTCCAGGAAATTCTGGGATTTCTTTAAACTCTTTTACAACTTCTGGGCTATTTGCCTAAAGGGTTGCCTATAAGGCAGGTTGCCCCAGGTTATTGGTGCCCCTGTTAAAAGAAATATATAAAAGAAATTTTATTTGTCTTACTCTCTTGCAGATAATTAGCATCAATAGTGCTTTCCTAATTTCTATAGGATATATGTATTTTGGACTACCTGGTGAAGTGCTATTTGAGAGCCTTGAAATCAAAATTTAGTCTCTTCAAACCAATGCTACAGGATAATTCTGTAAAAAGTAAATTCTGTTGCATCAAAAAAAAAGTAAATCCTCCTTTGGCTTTCATCCCAGTGATGCTGTGATACTTAGAGCTGGAAAGCCATCCTGCTTTCTCTGCATTTCTGTTTATCTACTGGAATGCTTTCCCTGCCATCTGTAACCATCAGATTCTTCATGTGTTTTTTGGCTGTTCTTTCTTGCCTGTAACCACAAGCTCTTTATGGCTAAGATTGGGTTAGGTTTTCTTCAGTACAGCTTTTTTCTTTGATACAGCTGAGAGTGCATGGGTAAACTTTGCAAATAAGGATCAAAGTTTCTAAAAATCACATGTTAAAATGATAAATGAAAAGGTTAAGTGCAGAGATTCAGATGAAGTATATGTCTAACTGAAGTTTACTTAAAATATCTAAAAACTGAACTGGAAAAACTTGAAAAAACTCAAACACTTACAATTGATGTTTATTTAGTGCATGAGGGAGAGGGAAAGGAGTGGGTAGGCTTTCCCAGCTGTACCTCGTGGATTAAATACTCCTCATCCTCCTGGTTATTGCAGTTCCACTCAGTTGTTGGAGGCAAGAGTGGTTGTTTTTGTTTCTGCCCATCCTCTAGATCTTCTTTCTGATTAAAAAAAAAAAAAATGTATAAATTCATTAATGGATGGCTCTTGAGAGTGGCACTGTGTTTTCTTTCTTATTACATGAACTTCATATGGAGCCAGGCAGCCAGGAGTGGATGCTGAGGAGCTCACAGAAGCTGGGCAGTGAAACCAGCATTTGGCGTGAGCCTGCTGCCAAAAAGAGCAATCCTGAGCAGGGTGGGGTGGGAAAATGGAAAAGGCATTTTGGCATTCCTGTCTCCATGGTGCTCAGAGTCCTTCAGCCCTACAGATTGTACATGGGATGGCTTGGCCTGGAGGAACATTGACCCTGTCAGATTTGTCCTCACGATACACACTTTGCCTGCAATGCCTAGAGGAAATAAGCCACCTAATTGTGGCCAACTAAAGTGGTAGCTGGGAGTGATGGATGAAGAGGGTTTATTGCTTTGGCACGAGGGGTTTGTATCTCTTCCTCCTGCCTGTGCTTATTTGTAAACTCTTCAGGGCAGAAACTTCCTTTGCATTGACATTTTTATGGCATGTAACCAGTGGGCCCTAATTCTGGTCGAGGTTTTGGGAGCCACAATAAAGCAAATAAATGATTTTTTCCTTTTCTTTCCCTGACATACATTACCATACCTGGAGAAATGAAGAGCAATCATTTGTCCTCATCCATGAAATTTTGTGTGAAATAACACAGAAATTCTCTGGGAGAAACATTAATAAAACTCACTGTATTAATTCTTAAGTGCTTAGCAGAGCAGAAAGGTATCTGTCCCATTTTGAGGAGGCTCCCATAGCTTTCTATTTTACTGACATCTGCAGATTTTTATAATGTCTAAAACTACTGTTGCTCTGAAGAGCTTGAACCTGGATTTTCATTTCCTGTCCCACTTTCCAATTTGCAAGTACCAGGGATTTTGCTATGTTATCCTAAGGTGGAAAACCTAATATAATTCTAGAAACCATGCAGTGTAATTGTCTGGATGCATATGGAGCTTGTCATAAACCTCTCAGCCACTGAAATTCAAAAGATTTAGCTATTTGTGAGAAATACCATAAGTGTTTTAAGTACAGGCAGCCGCTGGAACAGAATCTCTGGGCTGCCATGAGGGTGCTGGGTGGGAGCTGGGCAAGGGAGGTGGGATTTATATTTACCTGTTCTTGTTAGTTTGGCTTTCAAGGCAGTTCGTGTGCAGTCCAGATCCTGATCTCACAGTAGGGCCAGTTATTCTCACTGCTTTCTTCTGTATCTGGTACAGCAAGTTCTTCCTGCCCAGAAAGATAGAAATGGCTTTCTGGGGATCAGAGCAGGCATTGGCTTGAAGGATGTGCTCCTCTAATAATGGGACAAAACAAAGTTTAGCTTCCTTTCCCTTGGGTTTTTTTTTCCCCTCCTCATT
The DNA here is from genome assembly GCA_013400175.1 of Phainopepla nitens. Lineage (NCBI taxonomy): Eukaryota > Metazoa > Chordata > Aves > Passeriformes > Bombycillidae > Phainopepla > Phainopepla nitens. The sequence goes on from VXBQ01016349.1 coordinate 1,858,451, forward strand.
TTTACACTTGAAGTAGTCCAACTTACTGACTGTGTTAGGATCCCTATGTATCTTGGCTAGGTTATGACCAGTATGATCTGCCTTTTGTTTTTCCTCTTCTTACTGAATTAAAGGTTTTTAAAGGTTTTCTGAGGGACACCACTGCCTGTCCATTGGTTGGAGAAATTGTCTAGAAGCCTAAATTTAGTCCTTTGCTGACACAGAGTAGTCATTCAGACTTATCTGTCACTCAGTTTTTCTCCTATGTTTTTGCCAAAGACCTTCCTAACAAGATAAAATATCTTCCAGACCTGCCTGGCTCCTTGCAAACTAAGTTTGCATCCTTAGAAAAATTGGAATGACATGTGCATTATGAACCAAGGAATCACTTTAAGTGACTGATGTAAGGGCCAACTAGTAAGATAAGAGGGGGAAAAACTCTTCCTGCAGGAAGTATTCCCATGATTTTTTGACAAGACACAGTGTTCAACAGTGTCACGTTATTTCACTGCTGCTACTCTGCATTTCTCTTGCCAAAAGAAAAGGAAAAACCAAAAACTGTCATGAGTTTGATTTTACAGGGGAATTAGTCTATAGCAATGAGAAATTCTAAAAATCCATATGTAAAGTGAGCTTGAAAGCTTGGGGTTTTTTTCAAGCATGGTTTGATTTCTATAAGATACAATAAATGCTCTTGTCTAGGTAATGTTTTTATGCTCCTGTTTAGGACACCCAGGTTCAGAACAGGAGAGAGAGGCTCAGGTAGGTCATGAGAGAGATTGGCAGGGTTTGTGCATTTTTTGGTTTTGTTTCTTTTTTTCATTTTGAGCTCTTAAGTAGGACTGGAACTGCCAAGGGGCATGTTGTAGAGCACTGGTGGAGATTGTTTGCAGAGCTGTTCTTGGAGCTCACCTGCCTGAATGGCAGCTAGTGCTACTAATCCCCTCTTCTCCTGAGTAAGTTTTTCTAAGAGCTGAAAATACAATGAAAACTATCAGGCCATAACCATTATGGGGTGTTCTTGCTGTATGAAGGGGAATCTCAAGTTTGAAAATAGATATGAATTGGACTGGATTTAAAACTCTTGCGAAATCCTTATTCATCCAGTGGCTGCCTCAGAGGACCTTTTGCAGAGGTGCTGTTTTGGTGGCCAAGCTTGGCAGGTCGCTCTGGTATTTTAAAGCAACTGGCACAAAAACATTTTGTAAAATAAAGAGAGCGTGTGAGGGAGCAAGACTAGCTGGAATCAGCTAAGAGAACTTAGGCTGTGGTTTAATTTCTGTCTCACTAAAGGCAAACTGTGGGATTTGGAAAGGAGCAAAGTATGGACAAGATCCTGCATTTTTTGTGTGAAAAGCAGAGTGGTATTTCATCTATTTTAAAAAGAGCTTGAAGTATTTGCAGAGCATTACCAGCTCTGCAGACATAAGTAACAGCAGAAATTCCATTTTTAATTGTTTTGCATTCCTTCATCTTAGGATCCTGGATCTCTTAATACACACATTAAATGAAAACTCAGAGCTTTTGTTTAGAGTGAATATTTCTGCTGGGGTGGAGGAACTTATGCAAGAGAAATTCTGCTTCAACTGATTTAAAACTCAATATAAGAAATTTTCACCAGATTATAGAGAAATTCTAGGGACAAACCGGAAAGAGGAAAGATTCTTGACTAAAATAGCTTTTACAGGATGAGTAATGGTAGATTTTGATTATGAAAAATGCTAATGCAGAATTATGAGCATTATATATTATGGAACCTTTTCCTTCAGAGCATTTTTGGTAGTTTGTTTTCTATGTAGTTTTGAAATGTTTTTTTAACAAACAATCCAGTGAAAGGGGTAAAAAAATGACACCAAATTACCTTGGACAAGGTAGTAGCTGGGTTTCTGGAGCAGCAGAGAGAACTACAAATATTCCTAAATGATTTTTCATGGGGGAGTGGGGGAATTGGTGGAAAGATTTCAGTTAAGGATTGATAATTGTCTTAGAAAATGGATAAGAAGTGAGGATTGCTAGGAGGAAAGTTAAACTGAGATGGACATGAAGGGGAAGAGAAAAAGTGTTTATTGGAAAAAGGAATGTGTGAGTGCTAAAGCAACTTACGGAGAAGTACCTACACTTTTTTGAAAAATAGCTTAAACTTGCTTTTTCTTTTTTGTTTCAGTGTTCTGAGGTCATGAAACTTAATCCACAGCAAGCTCCGTTGTATGTGAGTACCAATCAAAACACTTCTTTTCCTCTCCTACTATTCACACAAAATACTTCCCATCAGCTTTTTGGAGATGCTGTTTCTTTTCCCTTTGCTCCCTAAGGAGTTTATTTGTATTAATTCAGTTACAAATGCGCAGTGGTCGTGCTCTCAGGTAAGTCACAGAGCTCCTCTGCTTTCCAGCAGACTGCTTTAAGTAGGTTTTGAGGCTGTCTCTGTGCAGGTATCCCCCACTTTTGTTTTTCCTCCCCAGAAGCGTGCTGGACTGCGTGGCTATGCTCGTGTGACTTGACGTGTTGAGAGGTGGTGAGAAGAAATTGCTTGTGTGGAAAACAGGGCATCCAGTGTGCAGGGCTTGCCCACTGTGCTCATATTTTTCTGTGTGGAGTTTTAAACGTGGCAGGGAGGACCTGGAGGCAGCGAAGGGCTGGGCTGCAGCAGGGCATGGCTTACATCAGCCTCTCAGAGCTCGTAACCTCCGTGGCTCCGTTAATAAGGAGCAAGCTTCCCCTGGCTCTTGAATAGCAGCTTTGTTGGAGAACATGGGGACTGTCAAATTAGACCTGGGTGTGCGGGGGTGTGTGAGCTGTGTTAAATCTGTGCCAGAGCTGCCAGCCAGCTCTGTAACTGTTTGCTTTCCACATTGCCCTGCCATGCTGGGAGCAGCCTGAGCTGCTGCAGCTCGTGGTCCTGCCCTCAGACCTCGCCAGCCAGGGCAGAGCTGGATGCGAGGATGGAAAATTTGAAGGGAAAATTGCTCGCAAATGTGGCTTTTAAGGGGAAGGAAGGAGAAACAGTCAGGACTGGTGGTAGACCTGTATCTTGGAGAGTGTCGTGTGTTATGAATAATGGATCATATTGACCTTAATGCCACGGAGGCTTTAAATTTTGCCTCTCTTTAATTACCAACTAGAAGTTTGCATTGGAATTTATTCTTTGCCCACTGTCCTAAGTCTGTGCTTGAAGCAAGATTAAAATAGTACATAGTGTGACCTGATTTTGTGAGAGTGCCTTTCCAGGAGCATACCATACCCTGAATTTTGAACCTAAATGTTGCCTGAATTTTGTTAAATCCTAAGTCTGCCGTATGTACCTTGACTTTGAAGAAACTTTTTAAAAATTAGGGCACATTAAGAGGGAATGGAACTTATGTGCAAATATGTGATGAAATTGCTACAATAGAAACCCATGAGTGGTGTATTGCAGGACAAAATTATTCTCACATCATTTGAACAGTGTATGACTTTGCTAATCTAGTGGCTTTGTTTTCTCAGGCTTATCTACTGAATTAGTTTATTTTCCCACTGTTTTGTGTGGGGGCTTATTGAATTTATAATACTGAAGTGGTACACTTGGAAGTCCTCATCCCCACGTGATAGAAAACTGGGCTGAGGTCAAATGTAGCCTGGTGTAAAATAATGATTATATGGCACTTGGTATAGTGTTTCTTTGCAATGCAAATAAGTTACATTATTAATACATCAGTGACTCCCTTTTCTCTCCTCCTCCCCTGGCCAGGTGTATACACAAATCAGTTCCCTTTCAAAACAAACAAATCTCTTGGTAGCTTAAGGAAATTTGAAAGGTCAAGATTTAGTCTTTCTGTTTGCTCCCAGTATAAATACTTTGTACATTTTAAGATCAGTTTTATTTTGCATGTGTTGCTAATTGACAGCTCATCTGAGAGTTGTGAGGTGCCAGCAGAACACAAAGAAAAGGATATCTTCCTGGTATTTCTGTTTTTCTAAAGGCAGACACAGCAGTCTTGTGGCCCGGCTGTTGGGAGGCCAATACCAAACCTCACCACATTCCTTCTTCAGAGTGATGGCAACTCCATCTTTCACATACAGGCTCCTAGATCTTGTTTTCAAATTACTGAAAACAGTATCTTGTTAATTCCTTCATGAGGAATTTCATCTCTATAAATGACTGGAAATAACAGGCAATACTGACATGTCAGAGCATTTCCCTGTCTTTGTCTTTTCTCAGGAAAATATGCTTCTCCCACACCTGACCCTTTTTTTTTTGACACCTTTTCATCCTTGACACTGTTCCTCTTTTAAGCTAATATCTTAGATTAAGGATTATGCAATTTTGTTTATTGTTTTACTAAATCTGCTATGAGTTTCATCCTGAAGGATCCATTAGGTAGTTGTTTCCATCAGCAGCATTGCTGAGCTCCTTCTGGGAGGAGAAAGTAAAAAAATGTGTCTCCAGTTCAGTTCCTGGAAGCCAGTTAGAGAGGTAGAATAGTATATTTTATCCTATCTGATAATTACCAGGTAGCCCAGATGAATACATCATAATTAAGAAAAGGAGTTTGGGAACCTGAGATATCCAGTGTACTTTGGGGCCAAAGTTTTTTGGGTGATGGTAAAGATGGTATTTCCATATACACACCAATAGAGGAATAGAGATTCTTGTATTACTCAAATCAGTGTGCGTAAAAGGAAGGAAGACCACCTGCTGTATCCTTCTTGGTACTTTCTTTTGGCAGCTTGAACTACTATTTACCTCTTCTGTAAAAATCATCTATCCTGCCTCTGCAAAGCTTGTGACCACTGAGAGGTCACGGCCTGTAATGATGAGACTACTGGCCCCTGTAAGTGTGAAGATTAGGAAATAAGGTGGAAAACACATCCTGTAATAATGAGTGTCATGGTTTTGTGGTTCAGAGTCTCATTTAAGCCTTGCCTGATTGTTCTCTTGTTGATGAGATTGCCAGGAACTGGAGCTCAGCGTTGCTGCAGGTTTGGGCTGGGCCAGCTGCTCAGCCTTCGCTCTGCTAACAGCTGGCTCCTGTCCCCCAGGAGCCAGGACCCCGGGAGCACTGGGTATGTCACCCAGAGCTGTTGCTACCTCCACTAACGAGCTGTTTAAGGAGCTCCCCTGGCCTGGAGCTGGGAGCTGCTGGCAGTCATGGGGCTGAGGAGCTGGTGCCAGGAGAGATAGGGCAGGGAAGTGTTCCCCGATTTAGCTCGGGTGCGATAGCGCGGTGCCGGTGCTCGCCTGGGCTGGGGGCAAGCAGCTCCCCCAGCCAGCACTGTCAGCACAGAATGGCATCTAGAAAGGGTGCTGGGACTTAGCAGATCCTGTGGCTGAATATTGTGGGGTGAATTTGAAATAAAAATGTTCAAACCCACTTCCTTAAGATGCACTGATTTTTACAGCTGCAAAAAACGTGTGCACGTGGCCAGGCAGTCCTTTGGTTATCTGCCTCAGAGTGTAGTTGGAAACATCTTTATTGATGCACAGACACTGGATTAAATCCAAAACTGACTTTACTCACATCCCTCTTGTATTTCGGTGCTGTCCTGTTGATATGGGAGTTCTTATCGGGCTCAGAGTACTGGATGAAGGACAGTGTTTCAGCCCTTATTTGTGGTCTGCCTGGGACTTTGTGCTCAGGGAGCCCAGGGTCTCAAAGCTGCAGGACCAAGCTGTTCTGTTTGCTGGGAGGGCTGGGGTGGAACAGGAGGATGGGAGGTGAGAAGTCATGAACATCAGTTTTGTTGGTTTTTTTAAGTGCCTGCAGTGACCTCAGTGATCGTTGTCTTTGCATAAAAGTTGTATCTCCCTACCACCAAAAGTCAAAATTTCAGCTTCAGCATTGTAAGGTACTTCCTAGCTTTTGTCACTCTTGTATTGGAATGTCCAGATCATCTAGGAGTATGTTAAAAAAAAAAGGATTAACAGTGCTCTAAACAATGGAAGTTTATTATTAGGTGACCTTTTTATTGTTGTGATTCATTAAATTTCTATTTATAGATGAAATTGTTTACATTAATCACTTAGATTAAACTCCACTGTTGCTAACTTTGATGGGATAGTGCTTTGCAGACGTGAAGTGTTGATCTTTTTAGAAACATTATCATTAATTGGGAGTCCAGCAGAATATTCAGCAGGAGATTTAATTACAAAAGGTTCAAGGCTCACAAGCCACGTCCTTATTTCTACCCAAACTTCAATAAATATGCAGTACACGTGAAGGAATGATCAAGGTCGTGTCTTCAGCTGCATAAAGTGTCCTGAAAATCTCCCTTCAAAAGTGATGTGCATGGCTTCTGATTTCAGCCTCTGCTGGCTGTGGGCTGTCTGTAGAATTATTGATCATTTCTGTAACCCAGTCGCATCTCCTACATCTCTAAAATCAATGTTGGTTTGGGTTTTTTTTTAAGAAAAATGACCTGAGAGCCGTATTTGGGTATGAATATTTTGGAAAAGCACTGGGTGACATGCAGGGAATGCATTGGGAAACATTAGGCTCATCTACTCTTGATTGCAACCAAGGTTACAACCTTAGATCTGCCTTTCAGACGGGAATGTTTTTTCATGGTGATAATGATCAGTGGGTGTGTGAAATGGAAAAGATTAGCAGCTGGAGAAGCATGATGTATTGCTGCAAACTTTTTTTTCCTTTTTCCTTTTAGATTAAAAGGAACAAACTTGTTTTAAATCACAGCACTCCTCCTCTGCATGGTTTGTCTAAGGTGTGCCCACGTTATTTGGAGTGACAAACCCAAATGTGTCATAACTGGTGATTGCATGAGAGGGCAAACACTTAATTGATAAAAATGCTGCCATTGACTTTGGTCTTTAATCAGGTCTGTGGATGGAGTCTCTTGTCTAAACTGCCACTTAGGAGCTGTGTAACCTGCAGAGTTTCTCAAGGAGACTTTTTGATAGAGATGAGAGCTCCCACTTCCAAGGCAAAATGTCATGTAGCTTAATGAAGTATGAACTTCAAAAGCCTCAGAAAGAATGCTTTGACCCTCTCTTAATATAACCTGGGGTTTGGATACAGTAGGTCCTCTTCTGTTAATGAATTAACTGTTCCTGTAAACTCCCCAGTTTGTCCTGCTGTAATCTAAAATTGAAGAAAAGGATAATGCTTGTAGTATTTCCCCCGCTGCTTACATATTCCTGTAGAATGATGCTCTCTTGAAGTGTGCATTGTGTATTCTGGAGAAAAACAATTGTAATACCCTCTGTTCAGGTATTAACCCCCCCCCCTTCTGAGTTAATGTTAAAGAATCGAAGAAGAAAGTTCACAATACAGGGTTTTGAGGCTTGTGGCAGCAATGTCTGCCCCAAGTGCTGTGGCTCCCTGTGTCCCTGAGGGCAGTGAAGTGTTGTAACTATGTGTGCCTCACGTCTGGCCTCTTACCATGGCTGAAACCATCTCAGGTGTCACTTGTGCACTGTTGTGCACAGTGATTAATGTTCAGAAATCTCTGCCAAGGGGACAAAAGGGCAAGAAGAAATACCTTTATAGTTCTGCAGTAAGATGCTGTCATGCGATTGGCAGCTGTGGTTAAGTTACTTTTCTACCAAAGCAGAATTTGTTTGCTTAGTGGCAAAGCTTATGGTGCAAAGGCCACTGAGATGCCTGAATATCTGAGGTCAGTCCAGCAGAAAAAGGAGAACATACCACAGATGCTTTTGATGTGGGAATTTCTCACAAAAGTCACTATACAGAAACCCTGTCTTTGTTTCTCTCAAGGTCCTTAGGCAAGAGGACAGCCAGCCTTGATGTTTAATTCAGCTCTGTGGTGATCTGATAAACCTCTTGTCTTTTATTTCTTTGGTACTTGATTTCTTCTTAATAACAAACTAGTTTTCTGCCCCACCTTCAAGATGTCTTTGAGTAATGAATGAGTGGAGGCCTCTGAGCACCTTTTACAAATAAAATATTTGCTTGCATTGCTTGTGGAAGAACCTGCTGCTTGGTTGGTTTTAAGAAAGTCAGCTGGGACGCCTGAATAAACTGATTTTGTTTAAGAGGAGTATATTGCAGCTTGTCTGGCTCTGCTTGAATTCTCCAGGCAAAATACCTTCCTCACTAAACTGTGCTTGACCTCATCTTTTAACTTTTTGTCACTCAGATCTTTGATTTAGATTCTTTTCATCCTCCACTTCCCAAATGCCAGTCTCCATTGTGCAAGAAGCCATCCCTTCTGTGGAAATGGCTGTCTGGCAGCTGCCACCTGAGCCCAGCACTATCCCCTGGCAAGCTCCCTGCTGCTTCTGGCTTCTGTCATACCTCAGTGCAGACTTTAGCTCAGCCTGGTTATTATGAAGCTGATTGCTTGGCTTGCTCCTCTTAAGAGAGACGTTCTCTAGCTCATGAGACCTGTGTGATGTTAGCATAGGGCTGTTGGTGAAATGGTCACTGTTGTGCATTTACTGAAGGCAGTTTTGCCTGGAGAAGTCAGATGAGGCTGCCAGACCATTAGCAGCATCTTCCTCCGGGAGAAACTGTTGCTTAAATTGCAGCTCAGAGGCCTTTTCTCAACCCTTCTTCCATACTGTCTGAAACTAAAAGTACTGGATATGGGTTCAAAGCCCTCCTCCCCTCTTTATCTATTTGAACTTTTCTTCTGTAATCCTGTTTTGTGGGTGTGGAAATTCTGGTAAACAATAAACAGTCTGGCTCGAAGTCTGGAGCCCTTCTCTGAAATTCTGCCCTTAACTCATCACTACTTTGCAGCATTACGTGTGAACTTTAATATGACTTGCAGAAGATGCCAGAGCTGGTACAGCTGGTAGGGGTGGGAAAGCTGAGACAATGATCTTCTTTTGAGGAGCTGTTAGATTGCTTCCTCCTGTTTTCTGAAACTGCAGAAGGAAACCTTATATTATCACACTAAGAGTTATATTAAAATTGGGTGAAATAATGTACGTGTCTTGGGTTCTGCATTTGGGATTCATTATTTCTTGTGGTAGCTGATGAGCTGGGAGTAGCTGGACAGACACAAGAGATGGTGTCCCATCCCCAGCATCACTGACAGTGTTGCCTCCCCTCCTGTCAGGAGGAATAAGCAATGGAGATCTGCATGTGGGTTTGAGAATGAAAATATTCTTTAGCTACTCTTCCTCTGTGGGGTGTATTCTTATGTTACCTTTAGAATGAACAGACACATTTCCCATGTCATTTCTCAGGATACATGCCCCAGCTGTATTTCCTGTAACAAAGTGCTGACAGTCATTTTGTTCAGCTAGAAGCAGTTCTGACAGCAAAGCTGATGGGAGAGCAGTGCTCATGAAGATGTTGATTTCATGAAGTCAAAATTTCACACAGCCTCCCAAATCTCCTGCACTCTGCCTGCAGTGCTTCGCAGTGCTTCCCATTGCTTCCAAAGGCTCTGTTGGTTGTGGTCTCCCTGCAAGTGCTCATCCTCTCCTGGCTCAGTAAAGCAATTCTATATTGTGCTTAAGTGGAATATAAAATAATTGTGAATCATTGTAGCTCGATGCTGTGCAGTGCCATCAAGTGGCAGTTCTGTCGCAGGACACATTTTCAGGGCTGCCTGTGTTTGTATTGATGTTTCAAAGTGTTTCTTTTAAACATTACCAGTGTTTCATCTGTCTGCACTTCTTGTGGTTGGGGGGTTACTTGCTCAGCAAGGTAAAGATTATAATGGTTTCTGTTCTCTAATGGCGAAAATGTCACTTCAGAAAGTACCTCAGTCATTGCAGTAGCTCTAAGTACTGTAGCTGAGAAAAATTTAAAGACTGGCAAGGATATTTTGCAGCTGGCAGGAAAATGAGTGCTCTGGAACACACTGAGCTCTCTCTGAAGGTTTTTCTGTACTGTAGAGGAGGCTGAAGTACCAGGAAAAAGTCATTCTTCGGCTCTCTTGTGCTTTTGGATCTTAGTGTTCAAACCTGATTTTTTTTTTGCTTGTTTTCTTTAAGACATCTCAAGACTATTTGTGAAAATAGCCCAGTGGTAAGAGATTGCTTCTAATAATATGTCATCATATGTACTTTATCTTCCAGGAATTGTGAGTCTCTGCATCTCTCTGGTGCCAAGAGAGTAGCTGGATTTCTCTTAGTCATTGCACGCATTCAGACTGCCTGCTATTGCTCCTAAGCACTGCAATTTTGTTGTTATTGCTAGATGGGCAATTAGTAGGAAATACTATCAATCACTCAAGCAGCTGGTTATAAAATTACCTGGTTTGGTTCTCTTAAGTGCAGTGAAGAATAGAAGAGGCTTTAGGATGAGGCCAGAGCAAAACATTCTCATCAATTTGGGTGTGTTTTTCTAGGAACTGACTGAAATAGTTTCCAGAATTTCAGAAAAAAAGCCTAAAAGCGAGTCTAGTACTTGTTGTAGAAACTGGATGGTACTGGAGGGGACATTCTTCAACAAAGAAATTTCCCCCTTTCTTTTGTCTTGTCTTCATGTTTATTGTGACATTACATGGAGACTTGCATAATTTAAAGGTGAACCCAAATGTGTTACTGCTTTTGTGTACCTCTACACTCCTCCTCTGCTGCATCAGAGCTGTACAGGGCTTGTGGTGGAAGGTGCTTGGGGTTACTGTCACTACTTGCTTATTTGTGCCAGAAAGTGCACAATTCTTTAAGTGGATAGCCTGGCTAACACTAAACTGCCTGAATAAATGAAAATTAAATTAATGTTTTCTTAACTATGTTGCCAAATTCACCAAACCAATAAAATTCCCATCTCAGTTTTTCCCCTGGGTGTTTACATTTAGTACAAAAGGGTGAACGGCACTCTTCTTATCCTTTCTGTTTTTCTCTTTAAGTTTGGTTTTGCTGCTAATTTTACCAGTAATTTTACCATGTTTTCATGTATGCTAAAGATGATTAGAAATGACCTTGGCTGTCTGTTTTTTTGAGGGCTGTGTGTGTAAGCAGAGGCTGGCACCGAGCTGCTGCACACGCATGCTCTGAGCGAGTGCTGCAGAGCACCTGGAGCCCCGTGCTAAGGCAGTGGTACAGCTAAATTAGCTATTAACAGCCCAATCTAATAACCTGCCTGGCTCTGGCTAGCAGAGTGGCATGTCAGGAACATCTCTGCATGAAGATAAATCATGTGTCTCTTTCAGCACTAACGAGATCCTGTTACTTAGATGGATTTCTGCTGGCAGTCTGTAGAGATCTCCTTTGAGCTGCATGGATTAATATGTGTGTAATAGTTATAATAGCATCTTGACACTCAATAAAGACTCATCTTGGCGATGATTGATTTGGAGGCTGACAGAGACATGCTCTGTCAAAGGATATGGGCCACTGATAATGGATTTCTCGAAGCATACCCATTTCCACAGGAGTTTGTGCTACTCACACTGGTTCAGAGCAAGAAATCCACCCTGTGCTCTCCTCAAACCTTTTATCTCTTTGCAAACAAATCCTGCTGCAGGATTAGACACCTGGACTGGCTTGGGCCGTGGTTGTGGCTGTGGGATGGTGTTAATAAATCAGCCCTAACAGTGTTGGCTCTGCTGACAGGCAGGTTGAGGGTGTCCATGCTGTGTTTTTTAGCACAGGTCACACTCAGGATGGATCCATGAGAGCCAACTTGGACCTGGAGTCAACAGCTCAGGGCTGTTTACCATAAATGTCCTTGTTTTCCCACAAATTCTTTTTTGCCCAAAGAGTCTTGAATAAATGGTCTTTTGACTCTGCACTTGTGTCAACATTTTATCCATCAATGTGCTAAGCTAATCTTATTTTTGGACCAAGTTCTTTTTCACCTTTGAGGAAAGAAGGTGGTGGAGAGAAGAAAGTTATTTTGTCTCTATGAAAATGTTTCAAGTCATAGCTTTGTGGCTAGTATTGGAAGAGGAGATCACTTGGCTCAGTGCAATGTAAATGAAATATAGAAGGTATCACCTTGATTTGCTCTGTGGGCTGGCAGAAAAATGCGTACCATCATTCTGCTCTTTTGGTGGCCTGCAGGCAAGACAGAATGGTCTGTGATTTTCCAAAGAATGAGAGAGTGCTTTGCAAAATCTGGCTTTCTCATCACAGAGGTGCTCAGTATCTGTGCTGTTAACCTGAAACCTTTCACTGGTAGAAATAATAGCACTGCTGTTAATTTAAAAAGGAAATAAGGTTAGGTCTGGAGATGGATTTTTTATTTATTTATTTATTTATTTATTTAAACCACTGAGTCATTCTTGTTTTCTTCTTTTGTGTGGATTTTTTTTTGGTTTGGTTTTTTTTTTTTAAATTAGGAAAACTTCTCTGCTTCATGCTTTAAGATCAAGGAGTTTGAAGTAATCGACTAGGAAAAAGGATACAATCTGCTCCAAAACTTGGCAGCTTGCCATTCTATTTATTTCTGGAGTCTTTCCCTGAAGGTTTTATCTGCAGGAGGTTGCAACACTCCACCCCAACGACATCCATCTTTCTCCCTGCTCCTGACCCAGGTCACACTGCCTTTATCACAGGGGATATCTCCAGGCAAGGAGGGATTTCTAGAGCTGCTCGTGTTCAGACAAATTTCACAGCCCTACCTTTGTTCCTGGGGCCTGGAGTTCTGCAGAATGAAATGTGTTTGATGTGATTTTTTTATTTTTTTTCCCACTAAGTGCTCCTCTGAGTCAATGCACAGTGGTGAAATTGAGGATGTCTGTAGTGATTGCTGTTATCTCGCTGTAACAGATGCCTCTGACCTCCTCCCGTGGTCCCTTCCTTTTCTGTCTGTGTGCTGGGAGCTTGCAGGCTAAATGGCCACATCTGGAAAAGGGGATGGATGTTCCAGGCTGAGGCATTGAGATCCATTGACAAACCCACCCCATGCCAGGACAGAGAGGGAAGGGAACTCAGCTGAGTGTTCTGGAGGTAGGACCCATCCCCAGATTCTGCCCCTGAAGTGTGAGCTGTCCATCTGTTAACCTGAGAATAGCAGCCTGGAAGAGTTTGCTGGGTGTAGGTTATTTTCTTGCAGTGGAAGAAGAGCCTCCTGTGGTTTCTGGAGCTAGCAGTGATAGTGCTGTGTCACAGCTGACTGGCTGGAACACTTACTCAGACCTGGAAAAACCAGGATCTAAGCCTTTCTCAATCAAAAGGGTTATTCCAGGAGATGAGAGCACTGTCATGTTTGCTGTAAAAATAGCTGCCCAAACCCCCATTTCCTTTTGCAGTCAGAAGCCTGTGTGGCTGCACATGGTTTTGTTCTGCATGGAGATGTCCATGTGTCCTTCCCAGATGTCATTCTCCAGGGGTTTAAGCACAAGCTTGCACCAACCCAAAATAACCTTAGATGGGAGGGATCTTCCATACTCAGCTGAGATATGGGAACTGTCTGGGAGCAAAAGTTTAGCTGCTGATCTTGTGTACTGACAGAGGTAGATGGTGATGGATCATCAAGCATCTAAACAACTGTCTTGTACTTTTTTCCTTATTTGATGATTTATCTTACATTTTCTAAAGGTGCTTTGCAGTTACCTTTTCCATGCTCCAGCTGCTTTCAGACTCCTCTGCAGTTCTGAGTTTGAGATGGAATTGTCTCAAGTTTCCCTTTGATTTTGTCTAGCTTAATTGTTGTCAGTGCTGCACACTTTCCAAAGAAAACGTCATGTGATTGAAAAGCCAGCTGTTCCTTTAAAAGCCATTTGAATGAAAAGTACTCAGTGTGTTTGGACCACGATTCCCATTTCATTGATGGGGAAACTCAAAGCACAGGGATGTGAAAGGACTTGCCTCATGCTGGAATTACAGCCCAATCCCAGGTACCCTGTGTCAAGCAGTAGCTGGGGTAACAGCAAGTCCAACTCCACCTAAAAATGAATAAATAAAGGTACCAGTGAGCCTGAACTGAAGGAGGAGGAGGCAGAAACCACAGCTGTGATTTTGTGCTGTGCTGGGTACAGTGAAGCTCTCCTGGGAGCTGTTCAGGGCTTCCTAAAGGGGAAGAAGCAAAGATGCAATAAAGCAGTGACTCAACGAGGGCCTGATTCATGTCGTGAGTAGCGGAAACGAAACAAGACTTGTTACAATGGCAGGTTACATTTACTCACCTAAGCCAGCCTGTTTAATAAAACATCTTAACCCCAAAATCCACACTGACTCTTAGGAAGAAACACCTTCAGAGGAAAGCTTTCTTTCCTTCATGTGAATCTCCAATCCATGTAACCCATGGACCTCCCATTCGGGAGATTTGTGCTGCATGAGAAAACAGCCACAGGTTGCTGTCAATGGTCAGCAGCAATTTCTGCATTTTGCTTTTCTGGGTAGAACAAATTAATGATTGCTGGTTGTTGGTGTTTTCTTGTTAAAAGCAGAATGTTAAAGTAATACTTGAGTGCTGTAGCATTGCCATCTAATGCACACTTAATTTTTATAAGTATTTTTAGATTCTGTGTGTGGAGGTCAGAGTGGGTGGTTAGTGGCTTAAGTAATGTTCTTTAAAATTCCCAGTATGAACCCAGTATGGGAGGAAAAACTAGCTTAAAAACCAAATGCTTCAGCTACAAAAATACAGCTTGTTTTAAAAGGCTTACTTGGAGTTTGTGCTTTGCTTACACACAATCCACACGTACTTAGCTGCAGTGCTGGAAAAACTACTACCTGAAAAGGTGGGGTTGTGCTTATGCCAGCAAATCCTGCTGACAAACAGGTACCTTGTCTAGATAGTTTTGGGGTTTAGTGACAGCATTTGGGCCTTTTTAGAGGTAATTGTATTTCTGCTGCCTTAACTAAGCCAAAACTAGAGAGATGGGCCACTCTAAAATCCCTTTCTGTGTTGTTTTCTAGTTTAAAGCTCAGGGTCAGGCTTGGCTTTTCCAGTGCACCTGTGCCATGGTGAGGCAGACCTGCTTTCTTCCTTTGCTTTGGAAAAGGGAATATGTGTAGAGGAAAGAGCCCCATCCACCTTCTCTACAGCCCATTACATCTGAGACCAGGGATTTTTCAGATCCAAACAGGGACAGGGTGGCCTCTTTCATGAATGGACCAAGATGGAATGTTTTCATTTCCAATGGGCTTTAAGCCAAGTAAATATTAGTCGATCCAAACTAGTTTTGAAATTAAATTATTCTTATTTGTTGGAGCATTCCAGAGAATGGCTTTGATCTGTCTGTACTTTCACCAAAGGGATATTGGCAGGCTGGCCTCCCATTTCTAGCCATTTGGGATGAAAGAAGGGTTATAATAACCACCTTGTGTGGCAGTGATACTGAACAGATGACATTTTTTGGACAATATTAAATGAATAAAGGTAAACATACTTCAATTAAAATGTTTTTGGAGGCTGAATGCAATGGGGCTGTTGGAAAGTCTTCTATGTGGGTTGGAGGAATTTGGCTGCATTTGTAACTGATTTTCTTTAACTCCAAAAATCTTGGAAAGAGAGGGCTTTCTTCTGTGCATTATTTCCTTTCCAAATAAATACATTGTTTGAATAATTTAAAAATCAAATCAAAATTGTCAGTGTACAGTGAAATTGTCAGTAACTGGGAGGTAGAGAGGTGTGTTGAAGAAGGATCTGGGATCACATCAGCACAGTGACTGAGTTAGCTCAGGCGATACCTGTAAGTAAACTGAAACACACAGCAATTAAGTGGCACATTATCAGTCTTACCAAAGATATTTGGAGGCAACTTAAAAATTAAAGTAGAAAAAAATCAAATAAGTAAGATGCTCAGTGTCCCCCAGGCTTTGCTGAAGGATCCTCCAGAAGAGGTGGGAGCAGGGTGGTGGAGACCCTCCCACCATGAGGTGCTGCTTAGACACAGCTGAAGAACCTTTTAAATTGATACCAGCTGATGATATTCTGTACTCTCCCTAGACTTAAACAATAGCTGAAATGAACTGAATTAAAATCTAAGGAGTGGAACAAGTTGGTTGGAAAGATCTGCTGGAGGTCACTGGTCTGACCACTTTCCACCTTCAGAATTAGGTCAGGCATCTAAATAAGTTCAGCTGTATGTTTAAGTTCTAGTTTAGATTTCCACTTATGTGGAACCTCTGGTGTTGAGGTTTACATGTATTTACAAGGTTTTCTGTAAATAACTAAATACACAGATTGTCATTTGCACTATTGTTTTTCCTAGAAATGTGAGTAGTTTGCATGGATAGACAGGTGTCTTCTCACAAAAATTCAATTTGCTGTTAATTTGCTTTGATTTCACAAAAATTAGACTAGCTGTACTTGACTTCTGAGTTAAATAAAAGAAAAATCTCTTTTAACAGATACCATGTTAAACACTCAGTGCTGTGGGTGAGTGTTCTGAAGTGTCACCTGCATTTTAAATCTGTTTAAGTACTCTGTATGTTCATGCCTTAAGGGAGAAACAGTCTGAACAAAGACAGATATAAAAAACAAAGCACAAAAGGTTTGTAGGTTAAAACTCAAGCTTTTGTTTTTTTTTTGAACATCAGCTCAAATCTGGATCTATTTGCTTGAAATGGAATATTTAGTTTTCAACTCAGCATGTGAACTGGTCATGCTTGAATTTAAAGCTTGATTTATTTCTTTTTGCACCTGTTTTTATTTTAACACTGACTCTATACAAGATAGACTTTTGCTACATGGTTCCTTCCTCCCCAGCTGGAAGTCTGGTCTGATATTATCGCGTGAGACCTTCCTAAAATTTACATTTGTAACTCTGCAACCTCTGAAAACGCAAAATACACTCACTGCTCCATTAGGTTGTGGGGGTTTTTTTTGAATTAATGGTTTTCTTTCCTGTGTTACAGCACTGACCCACATATCTAATTTTAAGACCAGCGGCTGGTCGTGTACTTACCCCACAAAATCTTGCTTGCATAAAACAAGGTGCAGTCCTGCCCCTGGCAAGGGGTGCCAGATGGGCTGAATCAGGGGAGAACTGGACATAAACTTGGAGGAGGAAACGTAAGAGGAGCTGAGGGGGAGAAGAGGAGACGTGAGGCAGAGCGTGGGAAGCGATGCTAACGCAGGACGGGTGTACGGCAGGGCCTGGAAGTCTGGGAACTTTCTACAATAGTTGTATTTGACAAAGAGAAGGGATGAACTCAGTGATCTAAAGGGGGAGGTTTGAAAGGAAATGACATGTGTATTCTCTTAAATATGCAAATCAGAATTACATAATCTGCAGTAACAACAATAATAATAAAATCTTTTCCAGATTTGAAGCTGTAACCGTAAGCTCAGTGGGGTGGTGGCAGAGAGCTGGCAGCCACAGCTGCCATGTAAAACTGGGGCATCCACCTGGTTCTGATCTCGACAGAAAAGGGACAGAAGGTCACATCACAGACTGTTGTTCTCAATGTCTTTTGGTTTATATAATTTTTTCAGACCAATGAACCAAGTATGGAGAGACCCCAAAGGTATTTAAAAGATGTGTAGATGTGGCACTTGGGGACATAGTTTAGTGATGGCTTGACAGTGCTGGGTTAACAGTTGGAGCTGATGATCTTGGAGGTCTTTTCCTACCTAAATGAGTCCATGATTTTTTTCATCAAATGAAAATGCTTCACTTAGTCCTGCAGTAACTGTAAGCCATCCTCTTTCCTTGTTTTCCCTTCCCCATGGAAAACTGAAATTGGTTCATATTGCCCCTCTTCGTTCCCGTGCAGATGTAGGAATTGCAGGTGTATTTACTGAGTTCACTGTGATAACTATGTGCACCCTTTATAAATATAATTTTCCCTGAGAGCAAAGATGAGCTAAATGATAAAATATGCTGAGGTACAGAAGTAAACCCTTCATAATACTAAAGAGGAGAGTTTCACCAACAGATCATGAGAGGTTTTTTTTCTCAAGGCTTGAAGATCTGCTGGATTTGCTAACACATAGTGTTTTTCACCAAGGCATGAGCTCTGGATGATTGAGAAGAACTACCACTGTCTGCACCACCACAGTCTTTGTAAGGAAGGTTGAAAAAGTCTCAGAGAGTATAAAATTTTGGTATCTTTGTGTGTTTATGCATTGTGGATGAGAGATGTATTCAGTGATTAAGTTGGATCTATGGTTGCAGTGCTAGCTTGGACAGGGGAAATGTGAACGCTTAATCAAGAATTAGGGCATTTTTTCAAATTTCTGAGGGCAGAGGCAATTTTGGCCACTATCTCATTTGTGTTATATATGTCTGTATTCCGATCTGTGTTATATATCTATATATTCTGTTATATATGTCTGTGTGTGTGTGTTCAAAAACCCCTGTGTAGGGTGTGCACATCGTTTTCGTGCTTGGTGTGATTTCACCAAATTATTATTTTGAAAATACCCTGGAGATTTCTACATGTCTTTTTCTAGAGCTGCATTCAACATTTCCTAGATGTTGGCTGGCTTTGATACTGAGGTTGACTTGCATATATAAAAATGAGGATGGGCGCTGAGTCCTATGAAAGGAGTGTATGGAAAGTGTGAACCTTGTAAGAAGTGTAATTTTATTTTAGATGATGCAGTTTTTGGTCATGTAAACCTAATTTCATTTCTTGTCCTTTTTCCTAGGGTGACTCTGTTATTACAGTGCAGCTGACTGAGGAAGATAAAGTTGAAGATGATGTAGTTTTTTATTTGGTCTTCACTGGATCAACTGTCCAACACTGCACAAGCACGAGAAAGATTAATCCTGGGAGTCTGGAGACAATTTCTCCTGGTAAACAATTGCCTTTCTTTGCATATCAGCATATCAGTCTGTGAAATTTGTTTACTACAAGTCACTGGAATGTAATGCTGTTCGCTTGGTTGTCTTTTTCCTCATTTACACATTCACAAGGAATAGAACACGTGGTTTGGATGACTGCTTTTGCCTTTTAAAAACCTCTTTCTTGATTTTGCTAGAATCATATGACTTTGAGATTGCAGTTATTTAATATGTAACTATGAGAAGCTATTGTAGAGAACTCACAGTTACACACACACATAGTAAAAAGCTTTTAAATGTAGAAAGGATGATGGAAGATACATTTGTGAAGTTACAAATGCTGTTGCCTAGTAAGTCTTCACTTCACTCATCAACTGCTTGGCGCGATGAGGTTCATTGCTGTCTTCTGGTGAAATACAGCCCTTTCCCTAAATCCTGTTCAGCTCAGAGCTCACACAGCATTTCTGGAACTCTTGCAGTACAGGTGGTGTGCTGCTCAGTGCCATCTCTCCATGGATGGCTCAGATGAGGTGGGTTTCCACATGAAAACCCACCACTGTTTTTATCCTTTGTGCCACCAACAAAACAAAAGGAGCCGGCATTTCCCTTTGGTGACTTCAGGACCGTGGGAATGAGCGTGTTCCAGGCTGCAGTCCTCACCATTAACCTTTCATTCTGACTTGTTGCTATGCAGCACATTGCTACCAGTGTGAGAAAAACGCCTGACATTTTCACTACACACAGTGTAACTCAGGCCATCAAGTGTTTTTCTTGGGTTTGTCTTTTCATCTACCTCTTTAGTATTGTTTTGTGAGAGATACACGTGGAGTAAAATTTGGAGTTTTTTTTTCTCTTGGGAATGAGTGGCTAAAAGTTGACCACTCAGGTTTTTTTATTTCTTCCCTTTTTTATGCTGTTCATTTTGTTCAGTTGGCTGGGGAAAAGAAGGCTTTTTATGGCTGCTGATGACTGGAGCCCCGTGCAATCAATTAGATTAGTGCTTATTTTCTCCCAGAAGAGCAAGAGGGGGTGACTCCTTCCCTGCCTTTGTGTGGTGGGCGTGGGGCTCTGCCAGCCCTGCTAGCAGTGACTTCACCTCTCCCTCGGGCCGTGGCTGCTGTGCCAGGAAAGGAACTGAAAAGCTTCAGTGTTCCCTTCAGCCCATGTGGGAAGCAGCGTGCTGGATGGGATTTCCGGGCAGCAGCGACGCTTTCCCATCGCCTCGGTCCTTGCAGCACTGGTGGACGTGGCTGCAGTGGCTGCCAGCTGGTACCAGAGTGATGCTCTGCCAGCCCCAGATACACCTGTGTCACTGGGGAGGGCTCCCTGCAGCTCATTTTGTTGCTGTTAGTGGGAAATCTGACGCCATTCATGATTCAAAAGGAAAAGAGGAAATTTCTCTCAATTGTTCCTTTAGCAATAATGGATTGTTTTGTTGGTTTTTTTTGTTTTTTTTTACCCAGTATAGTCATGATCTTGTGGCATGTGAAGCTAGACCAGGACGGGTGCTGTCCCAAAATACATCTTGTTTCAGACAGAGTTTTAAGGGACCTTTCAGAAAGGTAGTCTCATTCCTGCACTGTCCAGGTGCAGGAAGAGGTGACATCTCAGATGTAAAGTAGCCATGTGGAGGATAACACCCTCATCTGTGCTCATTTTGGTGAGACTACCTAAGAAAAAAATACTTCAGTGGTGAAGAGGTTGTTGGGGAAAGGCAAAGCAAGAAATGGGAAAAGCCTAATTTTTTTCATACCCCCTGCTGACACCCATGTATTTGTCCAGTGTTGTTTCAGCACTGACTACGCTGATTTCAGTGGAAGTGTGGCTTATTTCAGTGCAGCTCTTTTTCCTCCTCCTCCTCCTCCTCCTTCCTGGACGAAGGTGAATCTGTAATCATGTGTTTACTCTGTATATTCTGCAGTTGCCTTGGCGATGGCTGCGGTGACTCAGAGCGGTTTGACCTCGCAGGGATTAGCCATGAACAGCACGCTGTGTGTGTGAGAGCAGCCCTCGCTCAAACGCCCAGCCCCGGGCACTTAGCAAGTGCTCTGCAAGGAAACTCCTCCAAACAGCTCTTAGCCAAAACCTCATCCTTTACCTCCAGCTCCCAGCACCTTTCATTTGTTCCTGCCAGGAGTGTTGCACATCCCTGCGAGCACAGCAGGGACAGCTCGGGTGAATTAAGGAAGGGCTGATTCCTCCTGACTCAGGAGCCTCTCTGCCTTCCTTGAAACTCCTCTGCATCCCTTCTGGACTCCGAGGCTCTTCCCTCATTCTTACCCCAAGTCCTCAGAATTTCATGTGAGCTCCAGGAGACTTCATCTGAAGTCCATCAGCAGCTAGGGTGAAAGGGGTTACTGTAATTCACTGTTAAAGCTGAAGTAAAAACAAGCCCAGATTTGTAGTTTTTGTTTTTTGACTTTTTCAGTGGGTTTTTTTGATGTGTGGAGGAGTAAAAGACAGACAAATTATTTCATTACATTTGCTGCCAAAATTAATCAGAATGTTTTAGCTAAGCTTTTAAAGAAAATCACATTTAAAAAGAAATCTTAACAACATAAAGTTGTTTTAGGTGAAAAAATTAGAGAAAATGGAATGGAGATAAAATGGAAACGGAAGATGTCAAAATACCTCATAAATTCTCATTGTATGTGAAAATTCTCCATATCCTGAAAGACTTTACCTAAATAAAAGCTTATCACTGCAGAATTAAATGACTGCTGCATCTTATACAATTACTTGAGCAATCTGCCTCTTTCCTGTGTTTTTTTATATCATCAGCCTTAAACACTGACTAGATATAGTCCATAGTACCGTTCAGATGTGAGCTTTTATTTCTGTACATACTAGAAGAAAGGACTTCTGATTGTAAATTTATGGGAGCAGCTTTATTTTACCTGAAGATGTGGATAAATACAGATTCATCACTTCAAACTACAGAATACTTACCTGTATTTATGCACTTGCTCTGAAGGATGGGATGGATTATTTATCCTGCCCTGCTGTTTGGCTGTGTTAATTTAAGGAAAGTAATTTCCCCTTGTAAAAAACAGATTCTCATCTGAGCTGATCAGTCATAACTTGAAGTGTCAAAATTAGCTACTGAGATTCAAGAATCTCTCTTAGCCAGGAGATGATGTTTTGTGCTTTCAGTAGCTCTTTTGCCTGCCTGAGGACACACCAGGTTACATCATCCAACAAAGCTTTTGTTTGTCTCAGTGAAAAGCTACCGAAACCTTATTTAGCTGTTGTCTTTACTTCACTGTTACAGTTCTTCTATTTCCAATTAATCTGGTTGAAATTCTCCCTACTGGAAGCAGTGTTTCTCTGTAGCAGAGGCACTGTGTCATTGTACAGTACAATTTCAGACACTGTTTTATCAGACACAGCATTAAGGAGGCAGGTGGAGCTGTAATGGCCCTGCCACTGCTCCAGTGGGGATCTCAGTGCAGAAGCTTGGTCACTGGAGTTTGGGTGTTAAGAAAACATCAGAAGTCTGAGCAGGGAAGGAAGTAGAGAAATGATACCATCTCTGCTGCTGTGGTTAAACTGTTGGCTGCTGAATTTGTACTGCTGGGGATGGGTATGTCCTCTTAGGTCACAGATGCTCGTCCTACTGGTGTTGGTCATTAACTGAGCTTTCCAGCAAGTCCTTATTCCTACAGCAGCTGAGACTGCTGTAATCTGAATGCATTTTTTTCTCCCCACCATCTCTGCAGGGTAAGAAGGGTAACTGAGGCCAAGCAGATTGCATGTGGTAGGAAATCTGTGTAAAGCAGGGAAGTGAAACATTCATTGCAAGACTGCAGCCTCATCTCCTGCCTCTCTGCTAGAGCAGCTTTTTTTCCCCACTGGGAAAAAACCCAACCCAGTAATAAAAATCCTCAAATCACGATCTGGCAAACAAACCAGCAGAAGAAGGAATGACCTCATCACTGTCCACACAAGTCAAAAGTCCCAACCACAGCTTGCTGTGGTCAGTGGAGGCCTCTGAGCATCAGGAAGCTCTTGGGGAGATCGGGGGAGATTTTCTTGCAGGAGCTGGTGTGCTGGGAGCTCCAGTATTTGTGTGGTGCATTTATTTCGAAGGTTTGCATGCCATCACCATAGCAGCTGTATGATTTGACATATATTTTGCTTTGCATTTAATGACTGGTGGTCTGGAAAGTGTGGGAGACACGGGGGAAATTTGAAATGAAATTTCAAACAGGGAGAGACAGTCCAGAAATCCAGAGCTACAGCAGCTCCTGCTCAAATAAGTGAAGGGTAAGAAACACCCTGTCTGTGAGCCAGGTCACCAAAGAAGTAAATTTTGTGAGAAGTAATTGCCTGGTGAGAACTGTTGCAATGTGTTGTATCACTCCGAGCACTGTAATACCAAAATCGCTTTTCTGTTTGTTGAACTCAAAGGTGAAGGATTTTTGTGTGGGTTTCAAAGGGGAGGAAAATCAAAACTGGAAGTAGAAAAAGGGTCTGAGAGACTGTCTGTCTGCTGGTAGCTGCCTGCCAACAGTTTCCACAGGGCTGACACATTCCCGTTGACTCATTCTGAGCTTTCTCTCCATCCTTAAACTAAGGCAGAGAAGCAGCTTCATCTTTAACTTGTTCTTAATTCCATAGCTCTCAGAATTTTTTTTTTTTTTTCTTTTCCTTCTTACTTTCTTTCTGCTAGTTAAGAGGATAGACAGAATTTAATTTCAGTTAGCTTGGAAATATCTTCATTTCAAACTCTTCTTGTACTGTGAAATCCTTTACATATGGTCATGCTTTATTCACATCTACCACAGTGTTTTCCCCTAAGAAGCAACTCTTCATGGAAAAAGCTGTATTTTATGAATTACAGTCTTTGTACTGGTAGACCAGAAGGGTAAACAAGTTGCATAACAAATGGCCACTTGGCAATACCAGTTGCAGATTTGAAAATACTCTTAATTATGAAACAAAAAAAACCTTAAAATAGACTAAAACAGTATAGCCAAGAAGACTTTTTGCAGTTCATCCTCTTCAGTGTATTTAATTGCTTGAGGCAGTGTAATTAAAAGGAAGTGATGCCAGTACTAGATGACATCAGACACAGGAAAAAGTGATTGAATCTGTGCTGAAATTATTTAAGATGTAATGTGTGGGGTCTTACACTTCTCTAGGTTTTTAGGGCATCTGCAGTATGTAAAGGCCTTTAAAAAACTCTTTACCCACTCTATAGCCTCTTTCACCTTTGCAGTGAAAGGTTTGAAAGGAAAAGCAGAGCTCCTGTCCATTGCTGGCCTGTGTGTTTCTTAGGGCTTCCTGTGTTGCAAGAGTGAATACAGTAACTGTGTGCATTTCACAAACCTGCTTCAAATAGGAGCTCTGATTTTCAGAATCAGGACTCGGGATTTCTGATGCAGAAAAGAAGCACTTTTTGGATGGTCAAAGGAGATCCCTTGGCTTCCTTTTCCGCAAGATTTTCCTTTTCACCAGATGGGAACACCTCTTGGATGCATCTTGGATGCAGATGAGGTTCTCAGCTTTTGTTGTCTGGTTTTCCTGTCCTTAAATCTCTCTGTAAGACCTCTTTCAACCCAGCTCCACCATGGTGACTTGGAGGATGCAATTAGTCTTTAGTCACCTACCAAGCAAACCCAAACATGTGCTTCCAGCAGGGCTTTAAATAGCTGCCCAGGCTGGGGGCCCATTGTTTGATAGCTCCAATGTGAATTCTGAAAATAGGAGGTTTGGACAGGATTTCCACTTTTGGAGGAGTAGGAAATGAAATCATCTTTTAATAAAGCTCTGTTTAGGGGTGTTTTGTCTCCATGTAGGCCTTGTTAAAGGAGAAAAAGTCTGAGGAGTTCAGCTGCTGCCCTTTTAACTGCACCCAGATCACAGGCACAGGTAGCAATTAGATGGACAGGTCTAAGCTGGACATTAACTTAACTGCTAATGACTTGCAGCTGAGAAATCTCCCCCTGTTCTGGTGCTCAGTGATCTGCATCAGTACCATGTGGAGGAAGCAGTGCTCTCATGCTGATACATCTCATCTCTTCAGGGATAAGAACAGAGACAGAGAAGAGCACCATGTCTTCATTTTTCATTCTCATATATTCCCCAGAGCAAGCTTCATTAAGTGTCCCCTTTCATTCCCAGTGAGGAATTCTTCAGTTCAAGAGCTGTTGTCTCATTTTAAATAATTTTTAAAGCATGATTTGATGTGTGGATGAAGAATTCGCTTAATAGCAGCAGAATTAGTTGCTGTACCCATCTTTGCATAGACTGAAATAGTTTTTTAATTTCTATATTTTTCCTGCAATATGTTGGTATTTCTCAAAACAGCTCCAAGTCAAGAGTTGTTTCCAAGCTAGATTTAAAGTAACTGAGGAGCAAAAGGAGAAATGGGATAAAATGCAATTTTGCTGGAGTTAAGGGATGGATTATTTGATTTTTATCAGTCAAGACAGCATACAAATGACCACATTTGATACTGTGGCAAAAAAAAAAAAGAGGATGAAGAAGGAACATGTAGCCATGCAGTCTGAGATGTCAGCTAGTGAGAAACACTGTTCTGTTTGTGAGGAGAGTTAAAACTTGAACAAGGATACTGCTGGATGGTACAAGCATGACAGTATTGAGTATTTCATCATTCTGTTGCTATTCTGGCCAAAGGGCCTGATTTCTGGAGAAGACTGAAGGCAACCAGAAGGGGAGCTGGGCAGTATTGGGAACCTGATGGCATTGTAAAGCATGGAGATTTCTCATCCTTCTCTGAGGTGCTCTCATCTGTGTGGTTTATTCAGTTACATGTGTTTTCAGCCTGTGGAAATGCACACCTTTGTAAATAGGCTCATTGCTCTTCCTGACTGTCCTGGTTTAACCCCACCCAGCAGCTAAGCCCCACACAGCTGCCTCTTGTGCCATGGGGAAGAGAATTGGAAGAGCAAAAGTGAGAAAACTTGAGAGTTGAGATAAAGCCAGGTTAATAAAGCAAAAGATAAAGCAAAAGCCACATGCAAAACAAGGAGTTAGGTTCCTGCTTTCCATGGGCATGCAGGTGTTCAGCCATCCTCAGGGCAGCAGGGCTCCATCAGGTGTAATGGAGATTTCCTTCTTCTTTCCCCAGCTCTGTAGACTGCCCATGACTCCATGTGGTCTGAGGTATCCCTCAGGTCACTTGGGGTCAGCTGTCCTGGTTGTGTCCCCTCTGAACTCCTTGTGCCCCAGTCCTGCTCAGTGATGGGGTGGGTGAGAAGAAGAAGAGGTCTTGGGTCTCTGTAAGCAGTGCTCAGCAAGAAGGAAAGTATGCCTGGATTATCAAAACTGTTACCAGCACAAATCCAAAGCAGCTGCATACTAGCTACTGCAAAGAAAATTACCCCTATTCCTCCAAAACATTAAAACCAGCCCACTGACACACCCAGAGTTTTTTCTTTTTCCCTTTTCAATGTCAGACATTCCTGTTCATGTCTAGGCAGGTGTATTGAGGGAGTTACAGCAGTCCACAGTGGATGGACATCGGTGATGGAACCACTCTGCTGGCTGATAAGTGCATAACTTGGTGCTTAACCCATGTTAGAAGAAAGCCCTGCTGTCTGCCAGAGGGAGCAGAAAGGTGAAGCACAGGAGCAATACTGGCTCTTCTGTGACTGCCTGGAGCTTTGTGTGATTGTGAACAAGTTACTTAGCCTCATGAAAACAGATTTGGTTTAGCAGTGATAACCACTTACCTCCTGAGAGTGCCAGAAAGCTCAGCTCCCTTCTGGTAATGCTCTGGGACAAGGGCTGTAGAAGTTCAGATATTGATCCAGGCCATTGGATCTTTGATGTGGTGAGAAGTGTTGCCCCACGGATATTCCTTCAGAAGGTTCCTGTATTGGGGACGTATTTGCTCATATTTGTTCCTGTAACCATTTCAAAGCAGGGGTGCAGAGACCTCTTGAGCAATCTTTCTAGTATTGTCTGCTCTTGTTACCTACTGGCTCCCCTTTCATTTGAACTGCTTGCCAAAAGTCAGAACCTGTCCCATGTTCTTACCCTCACATCAGACATCTTCTCAGATGTGAGGAAGCAGAACATCAAAGCACTGCAAGCAGTTGCCCTTCTGAAGAGCATTCCCTAGGGTTTAGCACCATACTTGTTTGATCCTGTTAGATAAAAATGGATTGTCAGGTCTGTCCCTTTCTCTTGTAGGCTGTATTCAAATCTGGGGAAGTTTCAGTAGAATCCTTGTTGGCCACAGGTCAGGACATGGTCTTTTTCTCACCTTCCCTTGTGTTGTATTTTGCAGCTGATGTTTAACACACGCTCCATCCAAGGGAACTCTGTGTACATCCATTATGTGCTGCTTTAAGGAGACCACGCATCCTGACAGAGGTTTCTGTAGTTGTTGTCTCGATGGAGGAGCCTTGGCTGTCCCACAGCAGAGTTGTTTGGCATTGTGACAAGGATGACTGTCCCAAATGGTTTTTCTGTAGCTGCTCACGGGCCATTTTTGCCTTCTGCTTCAATCCTGAAAGTCCGCTGGCAGAATAGTCATATTCTACGTTATTCTGCAGATGGGAATCTTATGGGAATAGGCAGAAAATATTTTTTAAAAATTGAATCAAAGGTTTAGCTGTCCTCATGTTATTAGGGAAGCTTTTATTGTGTTTGTTTTTTTTAAACTCTGCATTCTAGCAACCTCCCACTGCTTTGCAGCAGGGAGAGCCCAGCTCGCAGGATTTGAGTCAGCTCCTGTAGGTTGGCACAATCCTCTCACAGTGTGCATAGAGATCACTGCTTTTGTGGAGGCATGAAACAAAATTAATGTCTTACCTGCTCTGTATTTGATGTCCTTAGGAAGATCAGCAAAGCAAGAAGGTGTCGGGGGATGCGTGTTCTAAATGGCCTTAAAGGCAAATTCCCCCCACTTCTCCCTTGAACATTTGGGGCTTTCACTTTGAGGGTGAGCGGAATCTGTGAATGGGTTTCATCTGAGCAGCTGAGTACTAAAACAGTAATAGAATGCACATGCAGTATTTTCAAGAGCAGTAGAATTTCTTCCTACCCCTGTTCTTCAAAACAACAGAACTAGTAAATCTACTCCTTCAGCTTTCACATCATCCTCTTGCTAACAGGTACCTGGTGCTGGAAGGAAAGAAGTTTTCTCACCTTCCTGCTTCAGAGCATCCTGGTTGTATTGAGCAGTTGCAGCAACATCCATGTGTGTTTTCCTCCTCTCCTCCACTTGCCTTTGATACCTTTCCAGCTGCATTTGCTCCCCTTAGGAAGCCACAGCCTCATCTCTGACAATTTTGGTGTTACCCGCAGTGTCCTAATAGCAGTTTTGACCTTTCAATTAACTTCAGGATTGCCTCTTTCAGCAGACAAAATCTGTACAGATGCCAAAAGCCTCAGAGCAGATTTGTGAGGTTGGCTGAAAGACCATGAAGATTAGGGACATATTTTCCCTTTTGTCAGGGAAATCAACAGCAAAAGGCCCCAGCAGAAGAAGGAAACTTTCCCACTAACCACAAATAGGGGCTTAAATTGAATTTTCAAGCCTTTAAAAATAAATCGTCATTTTGTATTTAATTAAGCAGGGTTTCATGAATGTGGTAGTATGCTGAGGTCATGGGCAAAAAGAAGCTTTTCCAGTAATTAGTGCAGGGTCCATGCTGTTCTGGCAAAAACAGCCATGACGTCAGTCTGAGGCTGGAACAAGAAACTGTGCCACACAGTGAACTTGAAACACAAACCTTATTATTGAAGGGGCATGTCTGACAACTACAAGTTCTGGTTGTGTTGGACACATAGTATATTTTTCCTTTTAAAATTCCAAAAAGGTGTTTGGTTAGGTTTGGTGTTTAGTTTTTTTTTTCCCCTCATGTTTCTGAGTCAATGAAGTTGCTACCATGCCAGGGCTTCCTTTCTCTTGTTTCCCCTGCCCTAAATAAATAATGAAATGACCAAACTCTCAAGCCAGTTGTTTTGTAAATATGGAAACTGGCCATTTCCATGTTATTATTTAGCAGAAGCAGCTTAGTTTTTAGTTTTGTCATGTGAACCCAAATGCAAGGGGCAGGTGCAGCAGTGAGTGCACACAGGGCATGCCCAGGCAGGTCCTGCTCTCGTAGCCATGTAGACCTTTGTTTTAGGTGGAATTTCAGTGTTTTCAGTGCAAGCCAAGTGTTGTGAGAGCATTTGGAGTATGTAGTTTTGTAGCGCTCAGATTCTAGTTTCTGATGAGTTACTGGAGTCCTGCAGAGCTGCAAAAGAAAAGTTTGTCCATATAACCTGGCTTTTGGTAGGTTAGCAAAACCTACTTAAATTACTTAAAACTCTTGAGATTGCTTGTTGCTTTATATAAATATCTCGAGTGGCTTATAGTTCTTTACTTATACTTGGACAGAAAAGAGTTATACATATTTTTTCCTTTTAAAATCTCTGAGAAATACATATCTTTGATGATACATATAAATTCTAAAGTTGGCATTATTTTAGAGTTGTGACTCTCAATAACTTGGTGTTATTTGATTTAATGCAAAGAGTGTGTGTGTCAAAGGAATTGCTCAGTTGTGTTTCCTCAGCCCATGCCATTTTTCTTTTTCTTTTTTTTTTTTTTCTCTTTTTGTTCACCATTTGAATTTTGTTTTGCAGGCCATGACTGCTGTGAGACAGTGAAGGTGGCACTTTGTGCCTCTAGAGAAGGTCACCCCGTTCTGGTTGTGGCAGAAGAGAGTTTCCAGTTTGTCCAGGACGAAGCCTACGATGCCGCCCAGTTTCTGGCCACCTGTGCTGGCAACCAGCAGGCGCTGAATTTCACACGGTTCCTGGACCGGTCCAGGCCACCTGCTGCAGACGTGGACTTTTTGGATGAGAAAGTGGCCTTGGCATTTCGACACCTGAAGCTGCCAGCAGAATGGAACGTGCTGGGAGCAGACCAGTCTCTGACGGGTGAGGACTTCTGGGGCACAGTGAGATTTGCAGGTTGGGAGAGAGGTAAAAGCCCTGGGAGAAAGGGTTCCCTGCCTTGGGAGCCTGCCATGTACCTTCCAAAGGGTGTGGTGGCCCCTGTGCTTGGAGATGGGATATGATGTCTGTCCACATCCCATATCTTATCCTTCAGCCTCCTTAAAATATATAAGGCATAAAATATAACATATAATTGTAACTCTTGATTTCTGCGAGTCTTCTCTTATGAAACAGCATGAGCTGACAGTCAGTATTTTAACATATACCCTGAAATGGGTTTTTTATGTCTGTAAGAGTGGATGTGTATCAGCATAGTGCTATATGCTGAAAGAATCTTGTGTGTAGAATATCTGATGTTGTGCCAGCAATTTGGCAGTTGTAGTAAAAGTTGGTTTTATAGCACAGGTGCAAAATAACTGTAACGTGAAAAATACATGTGATTTTTCTTGGAGAGTTTGGAACTCTGGCCCTGAGGGTTTATATCACATCCCTGGTTTCACACAGGACAGGTTAACACCACAGTTCCCCAAAATAAGCCTGGACAATTTTGCAAATAAAAGAAGGGAAGGGTGGGAAAACTTGACCATTAACCACAACAGTGAGGGCTTCTGAGAGCTTATAAATAAACCTTCAGGCTGGCCCAAAGTCTGTGATGGCTGCTGAAGCAGAAGTGCTGGGGTGTTCAGGGTGCTGTGGCATATCTGTGTTCTTGGAATTCTGCTTATTTTGTCACAAGGGAAAACACAAATGGGACCAGGAGACTAGTTCCAGTATGTACAAATCCTTGCTGTAAATTTTCAGGGTATTTTGGCAAATAGTTTCACTTCAGAAATGTGACTGTGAGGCATCTGTTACCTTTTATAAGATGCAGTGGCACAAACACTTGAATAGGGCTGGGATGTGGCTCACTCAGTGCAGCAGGCTCAGTTCTGCTCACTGCACCAGGGTTTTCCACAGGAGATTTTCCTGCTTTATTTTTCTCCAGCTTGCTGACTGCTTTGGTAAAGCTCAATACAAGAACAGGAAATTCCCATGTTAGCAGACATAATAATATTTGATCATATTTAAGGGCTTCTTGATAGAACTTCAGCAGCTGTCATATGTTTACAAGGAGATAAACACTTGTTATTCTTTTCCTCTGTGTGGAAGTCACTGATGTTTCTTTCTGCATTTGGAAAGTGTTGTGATAATGTAGACATTTCTGGTTTAAGTGATATAAATATGGTCACAGTGATCTTAATTAAAACTCTGAAATTCTGAATTGTTGCTGATTTTGCAGGAAGTGTGAGATCTAGTTGCTCTTTTTGACTTTGATTATTCTTTGGAAAATCAGCACTTATGGAAACCAGGCCATAAGATTTACGTTGGTTTGCTCAGTGTGTACTTGTGTGCCTGGAAGTTGTGGTTATGCAGGGCTCTGTATGTTAATGGACTTGTGGAACATCTGTGGCATCCACAGTGAGAAGGAGGAGCTCTGTAGTGCCAAATTCTGTAGCTGTTGAGTGTTTTGGCATCTTGTGGTGAGGTGTGTGTAGATAGAAGTGAATGAATAGAATGTCACTAAATGCAAATTTAATTCAAGAACATTAGTGCTATAAAATATGTTCCTTTTTGTTAGAGGCAGAGTTATCTGGTAGTTTTTTACAGTCAGATATTTACACAGGAAATTTGGGGGAATTTTTGTGATTGTGACAGGAGTGATTTGCATGTGAGCATCCTTTTGGTCATGAAACTGTTTTGCTGGAGTGAGATGGAAGAGATGTCACTGGTTTATAATGGAGCGCTAGATTAGAAAAACCTCTGTGCTAAAATACAGCACCCTTACACTGGTGCTTGTGTGTTAATTTGTGTGTGGGAGAGAGAAAAGCACTGCAAAGATTGCGCTGTAGGAGTGTTTGAACAATTAGGCACATTCTGGCCAATGTCTGCAGTGGGACACCCTGTCCTGCGCTGCTTCACTACCTATGAACAGCTACTGCAATTCATGCTTCGCATTTCCCTAAATGTCAGCACCAGATAACTTCAAATAACCTTCTCCAAGGAGAAAATACTGTAGAAATGAGAACAAAAGAAAATGTCAGATCCCTTCTTGAAAGATGTTTAGCGCTGCCTCTGAGCTGGCACGTCTCTGTGGGCTCTTGTGGGCTGGAAACAAAACGCTGCTGTTCAGCAAAACCTCTGAAGGCAGGAGCGAGCCGGGAGCCTCCGCCTGCTCCCGGAGTGCCACAGCCTGACAGGGAACTGCT
Source organism: Phainopepla nitens (assembly GCA_013400175.1). Lineage (NCBI taxonomy): Eukaryota > Metazoa > Chordata > Aves > Passeriformes > Bombycillidae > Phainopepla > Phainopepla nitens. The sequence goes on from VXBQ01016349.1 coordinate 1,890,145, forward strand.
GCTCAGAGGAGGCTGCTGTTGTCAAACACATTTAAAGGTCGACTTTTCCAAGGCCTGAAGTAGGAGTCTAACTTTTGCAAAAGTTAGGAAGTAATGGCTTTCTGCAGGCAGAAGCTGGGTAAGAAAAGATCTGCCACTGAGCACAGCTCCAGGCTGAATTTTGAGGAGGGGGTGGCTCTGTGTGGAGGCTTCTCTTTGCTTTTGCCTGCACCCAGCCCTGGCCAGGCTTCGAGCAGAGGGCAGGGAGTTCACTGCTGTCACCCCAGAGGGCAGAGAGGCTGCTCCTGAGGCTGTTGAACTCATCTGCTGTGTCACTAAACAGACACAGCTGCAGAACTGGGGATGGGAGCACCTGAGATACCTGACATCAGAAGTCCTTGGGCTCCATTCTCTTGCTGAGACAGGCAGAGAGTACTCAGCCATTTGGTGGGATGAGCTGGAAGGCAGAAGAGAGCCCGAGACAGTCCCTGAGACACAGCTGTGCTCTTCACCAGCCATACACTGTCCCTCCGTAGCAAGCAGTTCCTGGGCCTTGCTCTTACTTATCTGTCTAACTGTACGAACTCCAACAGCATCTACAATTTCAGAATATCCATAATTAAGGATTAGTCTTGTTACTGTGGTATTCCAAACACAGCATTTCTTTCAGGTGCCATATAATCATGTCTGTCTTAATAATTACAAGTGCACTGTAACTTTCTAGAGAACGTAGTTGTTAGTGCTGTCAAAAGTGGGGCTATTTACTGTTCTCAGTGGCATTTAAAGGCAGCTATTTAAATGGAACAGATTGTTACACTTTATGTCTAGAAATCAAAATTTAATATATATCCCGAGGATGTATGCAATGTAAATACAGGACTGTGATGTTCTATTTTAAATTACTGAAGAGAAAATAAGCTAACTAGAAAACCACAACTGAATATTTTGAGGTATGAGTAATGATTATGGCTTGTTTGTGTTGCAGTGGGGTAAAAAAAAAAGGAGAAAAAAATTAGGGAGGATCTGAGGCTCAGGTATGAAAAGCTTAGAGAGCATAATTGTATCACTAGTAAACAGATCACTTTCAGAATAACTTGGAAGTAATATTCTGACAAAACCTTTGGGGAAACAGTCTTTCCATTTGGCTTATTAAAAGTAAGTTGTGAAATTCAGAGCTGTGGTTGATGTTTGGTTGTGTGAGGTTTCTGAGATGGTGCTTCAGGAGCTGGTTAATGTTGGCAGAGGATTGCTGTGATCACCATGATATGGAGCAATTCCCCTGGGAGTGTAAGGACTGCTGTGAGATAGTGGCCAGGTTTTCAAGCAGATAACCAGGAGACCATCAGATTAGATAGAACACTTAACTGATTGCAGTTACTGATGTGTTAATTATGTACAGCTTCCCAGAAATGCTCCAGGATAAACATCAATAAACTTCAATAAGTACTGTTTGGGAAATTAAACTCCATGACCTCACCAGGTAGGGGATATGTATAGAGGGAAACTCTCTGCCATGGTTTGAAATGTATTAGGATTATGGGTTTAATAGCTTCATGTACAAAACCAGTAGGATTTCAAAGTACAGGACAACATGATTGTCACCAGGAATAGCAGTTATGACTTGGGGTTTTTTTACATGAAGGGAGAATGTCTGAAGAAAGAAAATCACAAAAAAAAACCCATCTTATTTTAAACAAAAAATCCTAAAAACCTCTTAAAAACTTTCAGAATTTGGTTATTAGTACTTAGTCTTTTTTCCTATGGAAGGTTGCTGAAGTTATGCTACCGGTGATGTATTTCAGACATGGAGCTTTAGTCTGTTCGTCTGCTGCACTCTTGTAATAGTCTCTCTTGGAACCCTTTCAATGTAATAGTTACAGGCGTTCTTTTGGTTGGGTTTCCTATCCTTTGCAATCTGCTGCTCAGCTTCTGTGCTCTCTGATAAAGGATGGTATGGTATAAATCAGCATGATCTGTTCAGTGCCAACAGCACAAAGTGCTCTGTTCAGCAGCAGTTCTTGACAAGATGTAAATAGTCTTTTCCATACCTAAATTTAGTGCCCTCTGCAGTGGAACATGGGAAGCAGAAAGCAATTCTTGTTCAGACAGCATCAGAAATGTGCTGCTCAAGACTGAGAGGTACCGTTTAGTCTGTGGCCGAGAAATTGCTGGCATAAAAATGTTCCTTTTCCCTTTGATATCAGCAGGAATGGGGACATGGAGATCTTTTGGTGTGCTTTGAAAAACTTCTTGTTTATCAGATTAAGAAAGGAATTACCCACACATCTTCTATTAACTGAGCTCATAACTCCAAATATAACATCTTTGCCTGGACCTTTCTGCAGTGCAGTTGTCTGCTGGAGCAAGGTGGCAGCTTGGTTCTGGGTATTTTTACCCTTGTTTCTCAAGGATTGATCTGAGCAATGGGAACATTTCCAGCAGAAAGCAAGATTTCAAGGCCAGATGTGATGGTAGATTTCCAGATTGCTGAGTGCACATGAGTTTGGGTGAGAACTGAGTAAAGGTCACGAGCACAGGAAGGTGAAGCAAAGCGACCCCATTCCATGGCTGGCTCATGAGATGTCCCAGGGCATGGAGGATAAACTGAGCATTAGGTGTAGGTTACTCTATCTGTAAGGTTATTTTTAAAAAGGAACAGTAGTTTTTTGGTTTTTTTTTTTTGTAATTTAATCAGGTTTAAAATGAAAGTTTTTACTTAGTGTTCTTGGGCATGTCATACCCAAAGTTGTTGCTTTTCCCTTCTTTTGGTTTGTGCTAATAGCACCTTAAACCTTAATCTTTGCTATTAGCAAAGCACATATGACAGTCTTCTATGGAAATTTGGTCCTTAGTTGTGCAGATAAACTGTCTGTTCATGTATCACAGCAGAAAAAAATTATACAAAAATAATATATCTGAAGTCTTGTGTTTTGCCAGCTGGACTAGAGTACCCTGCCATTATGGGGCAATAATCATATGTTTCAACTTTTGCCTATTACTAGGAAACGAGAAAGGAACAAAACAATCTTGGCTTTTTCAGTATCGTGTGTCTTGTATTTCCACAGTTTCCTAATTACCAGAAGCTTCTTGTTGACATTCAAATGACAGCCATTTTAGACATTTAAGACAAGGAGCTCTTGCTTGGTATGTGGTAGGAGATGGAGCTCTGGCTTTTGCACGTTAAAGCTTTTGATATTCTTTCATGCCTGGAACATCTTGCATCATGGCAAATCATTGACTGGATTTCCGACATTTTGTGAGATAAGCTTCATCCCTTCAAAGGTAGGAAGTCTGAAGGGATCTGCCTGTCTTCCTCCCCTCTCCACCCAGCAAAATGTCCATACTTGATGCAGACCAGCTCTTGTCTAGTTTTGAGCAACGCCATAAACCAACAGATGTATTTTCATTATGTATTAGTAGTTAATCCAGCCCACAGATGGCACATGCCTTTTTAACTGTCACCATGCAAGTTTTGCACACTCCAGCACCTTCCAGAGCCATTGCCTGGGGCCCCTGCAGTTGTTGGATGTACAGTACTCTGTCTCTTTGCTGCCCATCTGTTAGGGTGGCCTCGTGCCAGGTTCTGTGTCAGGCAGAGCCTTCCAAAAGTGGATAGTGAGCCTGTGTGTTTAATGTGCTGTGGTGGCAACATGCCACCTCTTCTTGTACAGATCCTGTGTGCACACTGTCACCACCCAAGGGCATCAGGGCAGGGCTGTATTCACTTCAGTTGCGTTTGCAGACACCTCCATCCAAGCTTGGGAGCTACCCTGTCCACTGATTCAGTGATAAAGAAGATTGTTTCAATAGAACAGGGAGGATGTTCTCAGAAGGTGCAGTCATATCAGCAGATTGAGACAACTGAGGAGGCATTGTGACAGCTGAGAGAGGCCATTTCATCTTTGGACACATGAGACAGAGAGAAGCACCCATTTGGCTCAGGGACAAAAGGAGTATCTGCCTGCATCTTGCAGCACTTGCAGTTGGTATTGTGTGTTTAGTGATGAACCATGAGCTGGTGAGCAGAAGATGCTTCTCCCTGTTGCTAATGCTCTCAGCTGCAGGAAGAGGAAGATTTTGGTCCAGGGATCTGTACTTATGCTTTGCGGATCTGTGCTGCTTATGCTGCTCAGCTCTGGGGCAGGACTGTCCATTCTAGTTAGGAAGATGATTTTCCCTTTCAACAAAGCAGCCATAACACGAGATTCCATGTGAGAACAGAACGTGGTCAGACCAGTGCAACGCATTCTTTATTTGCATGGCAGTTGTTTGGTCTAACAGAAGTGCTTTTGTGCCTCCTGCATCTCTGTAGGAAGAATTACACCACATTGATTGTGTTGGCTCTGCCAGTCAGTGTACAGGTAGTGTGGAGAGCTTTGTGCATGGGTAAGTTCTTTGAGTAAACACTGGCCATTTACTTTCACTCTAGAAGAGTCTTAGCTGTATCCACATTTTGCAGCCTGATCAGCACCCTTTCTTTTGTGTCTGTCTATATGCTGTGTTATTTCTTGTTTTTCTTTAAATCCAGAGCTGCAGCCATTGATTAACCTCCATGTTGTGCTATTTCTAAATCATTACACTCTGTAACATTTAATACCCAAATCCTTCTCATTACTTAGCCAAAGGCTGAGAATTTGTCTCTGGGAGAGCTCAGCCGTTCCCTTTTCTCTGATCAGCTGGAACCTCCATTCAGACACACTCGTGTATTCAGGGCAGCTTGGTTTTGCTTTATGGTAATCAAGAGGAGGTTAGAGGGAAGACTTGGTTTGTAGCCCAGAGACCTAATTTGGAGTCATTCAGAAGAGAAACGGTGCCAGAAAGCCTTTGGTTCTTGCATTTGGATTAGTTCTTCAGAATCTGATCCAGCAAGTTGTGAAAAATTGTGTGTGAGGCAGGGGAGAACTGCCCGTTTTTGCTTTGTTTTGTTTTTCACTGGAGGTCTTAATGACGTCCCTAAAGTAAGTAAATAAGCAAGAAAAACAGCAGCACTTTGAAGAAGTGATTTCTCTTGGAGCACATTTCTTAAAGAAAAAAAATATAAAATTAATTCCTAAAGCCATTATGTGTTTGCATTTTAAAACCTGTTGTATTGGTTTGGCTGGCACCCAAATTAATAACTCAATAAATCATTTCTGTGATATTAAAGGGTTTATGCCATGTGCTCGTTGGCATGGCTTTCTGAGACCCAGTTGGTGCTTTTTTGTTGTTGTTGCTGTCAGTCAGTACTGAAATCCTTTGTTAATTAAATGAACAAATTTTTATTTCTTGCAATTTTTTTAACCCAAATGCTTTTGCCTTTCATACAGAAATAACAAGCTTTGATCTGTAAATGCTGGATTTCAGCAGTGCATCTGGAGCTCATTTCTGGTTAAAGCTTTTCAGAGCATCATTCTAGGGCTGCAACTTTCGGAGTAGGGGGATATTTTTTGGAGATGAAAGCTCAGGCTCAAGAGTGGCTTTACCAAATTAGAAGGTCACGGTTATTAAATACAAAAAGCAGTGGTGGAGATTGGTAGTTTATAAATGCTGCTACTCAGAATGACAGAGCTACTGTATTAAGCTGAGAAAAGCTGGTCTGAGGCCTAATCAAACCCGGAAAGAAAATCCTTGCCTTCTTTTTTTTTTTTTTNATCCTTGCCTTTTTTTTTTTTTTTTTTGGTCTATATATAGACAGAAAAAGTTCTCTTTTACAACTGTGTTGGATATCTGCATTAAATGTAATTTTTTTTTTTTCTTCATGCATTGGGATAAATCAGCATTCCATTAGATAACAAAGTCTGTCTGCCCCTAAAACCTAGTCCTTGTTGTGTGAGTAGTTCTGGACATGCAGGAAAACCCACCTGACCACGCTTCTGTTTGGGTGTGCTGTGGCCTGGTGGTGGCTGTGGCCGTTCAGGAAACGGTGGGGTTTTCTCCACCTTGACTTCTGTGGTCGATCTCAGCATGAGAGGTCCTGAGCACTTCCAGTCCCACCGAAGCGTGTCCCTCACTTCAGGACTGGTGTCTCCTGGATACTGGGCTGTTTTTCCAGGTGCTGCAGGTTCCTCTGGGCTCTCAGCTCCGTGCCAGCCGCCGTGTGGTGGGGCTGGAATGTGGGGATATAACATTCCCCTAACCCGCAAGCCTACAGATTGCCATTTCTTTCTTTTCTTTTCTTTTCCTGCCTTCCCAGAGAACATCCCTCGGGAAACACTGATGCATTTTGCGGTGAGGCTGGGTCTGCTGCGGCTGACGTGGTTCCTGCTCCAGCAGCCGGGTGGAAGAGGAGCTCTCAGCATCCACAACAACGAAGGGGCAACGCCTGTGAGCTTGGCCTTGGAGAGGGGCTACCAGAAGCTGCACCAACTTCTGACAGAGTAAGGATGATTTGGTGGTTCCTCTGCTGGTTTTCCATTCTCTGCCATGCTTGGCTCTGCTGTCCATTATCACTCAATGGTGTCTGAGTGCTATATCCATCCTTAAAGGCAATTTTGGTATAGTTTTTCTTTTACCATTCTTGTTAGCAGCAGTGGGGGCAGTCCTGAGGGTTTAGGGGAAATACAATAATATTTTTGTGGGGGCGGGGGGGTTTCTTGTTGCTCAGTATTCTGCTTTCAGCTGTCTTGTAAAGTCCAAAGTGAGTCACTGTAATATTGACTAATTAAGACAAATGTTATGCAAACACAAATGACAGAGCTTTTCTTCAAGCAAGCACAACTACCCAAAAGAGGGGAGCTGACAGGCATTGTGATGGTGGTGGACTGTTGTGTTCTTACTTTTTAGAGAGGGACCATTTTAGTTAAATAAAATAGTGATTGTTATATTGAAATAAGGCAGCATCTTGCAGAGAATAGGCATTTTACCAGTGTAGGTTAAAAAAAAAAAAAAGAATTAATGCAAATATTTAAAGGAGAATGGAATATTTAACAGAAACTGGTCTGTTGTAAATGGTCTTGAGAAACAGCCAGGTCTTAAAGCACACAGCAAGTAACTAGTGGCATGAGCATTTATTGCACTGCTTTACAAGGAATCCTTTGGAAGATGGCAAGTGAGTTTTGAGCAGCAAATGTTTGGAGATCTAGGTTTAATAGCTGAGGCTAATAAAGACAAAGAGCTTAAAAAAATCTCTAGGGGGCTGTTTGTATAGGAGAAAAGATTTAGTCTCTGTGTGTGTTATTCTGATGCCTGGTTCTCTTAAGCTTTGTTATAAACTTTGTGTTTCTGAATTGACTTCTCAGATGCTTGGGGTTTATGTTGAGTGACCCAATGTCATGTTTAGGAGTCTGCTGTGTTGTCCACATTATCATGCAACATTCCCTGTTACAAACTGCAGATTATTCTGTTTTCTGTAGTTGTTGGATAGAGTGTTGAGGGGCAGAAAATATTATCTGTATCACTGGAGTGATTTCATTTAAGTTTTATCCTTAAATTTGGGCAGCCACGTGGAAAGTGAGGGTGAAGGAGAAGGTGCAAGGTGGGATGGGACCTGTACCCAAATACCTTCTCCTGCCACCCTTGCTGGCATCAGTACAGAGAGGATGACAGTGTTATGTTTTTCTCTATCAAGGTCAACAGTCATACTGTGAAAGCACAACTGTTTCTCTGGCTATACTGTAAAAATGGGATGTGCAAATTCATCCTGTAACTGCAGCTAGGTTCTCCAAGGTGAGACTAACCACATTGACAGGTTTTACATACTGTCAGGGAGCTTAAGCTGGCCAAAACTTGATTATAGGGCTCACAGCAAATACTGCAACTCAAATGTGAGTAGAGCTGGTAATTTAAATAAAAATGGGAAGTAAACAAAACTATTACAACAGCTATTCATGTATTTGGTGAAGTATTTCACAACTGGCTCCAGTTTTGGAATAGCAGTTCTCGCTCAGTGCAATGAAAAGAGGACTGGGATTCCATGGCATTGTCCTGCGCCGTTGGCTTTAAGGAATGCTGGCCCAATCCATGGAATTTCTCCCATGACCTTTGCAGTTTGTCTTTGAAAATAAGACACAAGCAACTGCAGAAATGTTACCTTCAAGGTTCCAAATCCTGTTCTTCTTGGTATATCCTTAAATGTTCTTTGTGATTTGTTTTCCTCTTGGGCTGCTGGGTGGAAATACAATGTATAAACATCTGACAGCCATACCACAGCCATGCCACATCATGGTCTCATGATTCTGAAAACTCTCTTAGTCCCATTGAGCCCTGTAAACAGAAATCCATGAATGTTGGAAATCCTGGTTCCCTTTCTCAGTGGGTGGGATGGTGGTGGAGCATCATGATACGACCTTGGGACTGACAGGAGCAGTGACGTGGGGATGGCCACAGCCCTTCCCCATGGGAGGGTGATGGTGACAAAATCCTGATTCCCCAGCAGTGATTTTTTTTTTTATTATGCTGAGCATTATCTGCAATAAGATGGGATCGAGACTTGAAAATTGCTCTTGGGAGGAGAAATATCAGTATTTCAAAATACTGATTTCAGTATTTCAGCTTCAAAACACAGAAAATTCCATGAAGAGAGCAAGTGTCATTTATGTGCTGTCAAAATACAAAGGACACTGTACAACCTCCTTTTCTGCACTCTGCCTGTGCTCATGTTCTATAATCCATGCACACAAATTTGGCACACAGCTCGTCCCACTCAGCAAAACACAGAGCAGCAATGCATGTTAGTGAGGGCGCCTACAAAGGAGTCATTATTTTTACAAGTAATTAAGCTGCACTACGCCAAATAAATGAATGCAATGTGTTTTGTGATGCATTATCCTTGGGGGGAATTTATTGTTCTCTTGTTTGCTGATTTGCAGGACCCTGCATTTTACAATGATTCTCCCAGCCAGCATTGGGAAGGGGTGAAATTTTGCCATAATTAGGATAGAATCATTAAAGAGCAGACATAAAACCTTCTCCGTTGTTGTAGTTTTGCCTTGGTTTGTCTGCAAAGTAGCTTGATTCAGTTGCAGTGTAAATATCTTTCTCAAAAACTAATTTCCCTGGTGACATTTTGAATTTCTGTTTATCTGATGAACTTTCCTTCTCAGCTTTCGCAATATTTCATGTAAAAAAAATAAAAGATGCTTCCTCTGTAAGTTTTCCATCCCTGGAAGTATTCTGTTCTGTGGTGTGCACTGGCTTTTCATCCTCAGACAGGAAAGGTGCATGGGCTGGTTCTTCTGAGACCCAGACAAGGAGCTGTCACAGAGCCCATGTAGGTCACCAGGGATTGAGAGTCAATAGCAGCATTCATTAATAAATATTGATATAAGCAAATAAATATTCATCATCAATAAACATTCATCAATTGTGTATCATTCCTGAGGGGACTTGCTTTATCTCCAGGATGAAAACTGTGCAGTAAGCAGTGTCCTGCAGTGCAAATGGAATAGGATAGTGCAGAGCAGTAATTTTATAGGGGAAAAAAAAATATATATAAAGATTTATATGTAAAGATAACTTTAAATGGCACAGTTTGCAAAGCCCTCCTTGAGTTTCAGCTATTTCCAGAGGGAAGGGTCTGTGGTTGAAGCCTGTTTCTCCCCAGTGCTGGCGCTGAGTGATGCTGACTGCAGGGTGCTGGCTCTGGAGGGGCAGCACAGTCATTAAACAGGCTGGTGGAACTCTGTGAGCAACAGGACAGCTGCAGAGTGCAGGACTTGGTGTTTCCCAGTGCAGTCAGGGCAGTAACACAATCCCCTGCCAGCTCCATGTTCTGCAGGCTCTTACAGCAGTGGGAAAATGGCTCCAAGGCACCGGGAGCGTGCGGGATTGCAGAGACGTTGGAGGTGCTGCTTTGTAAAACATACAAACACTGATCTGGTTGCTGATTTTATTTCTGTCTAGTAACATTTCTTTCCCCAGCAAAGCCAAACGCTTGTAGTTCCTTCACAGCTGACAGTTATTTATGTCCTCTGAAAAAGGGAAACGAGAGAAAAATAAAGTCCATTTAAAAAAAAAAAAAAAAGAAGAATTTTTATAATCCCTGCAAAGAGTTGCAACAGTCTCTGAGTTTTTTACTGTAAACATTTTTTACTTTTGCTGGTTTCTCTGCTTTTTGCTCTAAAGTGTTTCTGCACAGCTCTGGGATTGCTCTTCAGATTTCTTGGTAACAATCAGGAGGCTCAGTCTGTGAGACTGTAAATTAGTACAAGTGTGTATTTCCAAAATTAAAATGGTTTAATTAACACACATGAGGAATAACTCACTGGTAGCAGAAGGGTTTTGTGGATGTTTTTCAATCCATGATTTTCACTTGCTATTGTTCTGATTTTACATAAGTAATTGGTGAAGTCTGGGCTGTAATCTCTGTGGTGCCTCTCAAATAAGGATGCTTTTTCAGTGACTTTACTTTTATAACTAAATACACTTTTCTGCTTTTCTGAGCCAGAGCTGCAAGAGGATTTGCCTTGTAGTCCCTTTTTTTTTGCATCCCAGTTTAGCAGGTCCTTTAAGCAAGTGTTTAATTTCAGAAATACCCAGTTTATGTTCAGCAGTGTTTAACCATCATCTTAAAATCAGTCACATGGTATACATATATTTTATTTCTGTCTAAGCAGAATCAGGCTGTAAGGTTTATTGAATTAGTGCTGATGTTTCTCCATCTGTTCTTCCACTCCAAACCAAGCATCAAATCCATTTGATTGCTGTTTGGGGAGCTGCATTTGAGCTATGGCTTGCTGTGTGTGGCAGGAGAACAGATGACTTTTTATCTACAAGTGATGGCACAAGATTAATGTGTTAAGAGGGATTAAAAAATGTTAGAAGGGCACTGAAAGAGGACTCAGAGAAGTGTGTATTAAGGAGATGGTGTTTAGCTCCAGACAATAGTGTGTCTGGAGCAGTGTGGGAGGGCCAGTGGTCTACATGGTCTCATTTTGTGGCTGTAGGATTTTCAGTTGAAACACCATCATTTAATAGCCTTAACATCAAGATTAGAAAGATGCTGAGGTGCTGTGGGTTTCTTCTGGCCACAGCAGAGGAGCAGACTGGGAGTGGGAGGATGAGGCAACCAGGTGTAAACGTGATGGAGCAGGAAGAGTTTGTGTTTCTCTCTTCCACCTACTCACCCCACATCATGCTCCAACTTTTACTGACTTCCTCATGTGTTCCCACATCCCTGTGAAGACTTTTCATTCTTTGGCTCCCTCCTCTCCTTTGTCTTCTATGTAACCACCTCTGAATATAGAAGAGAGAGAAGGCTTAGTCCATGTGATAGAAACAGCTTTTTAATGTTTCTGTATTCCCACTTGGAAATTGTAGTCCTGGGAGATCATGGAAACAGACCTGTGATGATAAGAAAGAAGAGATTTAGAAGATATTTGAGGATGTTTGCTAAGATACAAGAAGAAATTATTTTCCTTCCCCCAGCAATCCTGATCTGGAAGTGTTCCCAAAAATTACAGGGGCCATAAGTGCTGGACAGCCTTATGTGATTGGTAAGTGATTATGAGAGACCAGCTCTTTTTTAGGATAAATTTAGAAAATGCAGATAAGTGGTTTCCCAGAACTGCTGGGTTTTTGGCCTCAGGCATGGGCTAGTTAGATACCCAGTTAGGATGCTCATATTTAATCTCTGGAGCAGATTTGCTCCAAGCACTGACATTCATGGTAGGGGTTAGAGTTTGAACAGATGATTGTAGAAGTCTTTGTAAACTGCTGTGTCAGAGGCAGCCAAAGGCATGGCTTCTTCTTGGGGTTGTGTTGCAGAGCCAGTGATCTGTCTCTCTTGCAGCATGTGGAGATGTTCTGCAGAGACAACTCTTCTTCCATATCACTTGTCCTGGTTTGAGGTGCTGTTTTTAGCTGTGAACACTGCTTGCTGAAGTGTTCTCAGCATGATGATGCTTTTTAAATTTATAATTCAACAAATGGCATCTGTTTTCACTCTTGAGTGCATTTCATAGATTCACCTTAAATTCCCTTTGTTTACTGCTGAGTCTCCAGGTGGACATTGGGGTCTGTGTTGGACCTACAGCTCCACATCCTGAGCAGGGCATCCTTCTTGTTACATAATGCTCTGAAAATTAAACAAATGGAAAATGCATTTAGTAACAGTTACTCTTGTGGAATGCAGATTGCACTTTTTGGCAAATATAGTTGATAAGAGTTTGTAGCTGTATTTTTTTTTTTTTTTAAGTATCATTAACATTGAGGCCTAAGAAATGCTTGGATTTAGAAGTACAGACCCATTGTATTTGGAAAGACTGGACATGCTCCCTTAGCATATGTGCATCTGCCAACAACTGTTGAAGGACCAAGCCAGCTTTTCTCTCTATGATTTGCTGCTATATAGTGTGTTGATCAGTGAGAAGTTAGCATTACATATTTTGAATGCAGTTATTAAATATTTAATATGATATTAAAGGGTTGGTTATTCAATCCTGAATTCAGAACCCACAACTACAGTTCATGTTTGTGTGAGGCACTGTAAGGGGTTAGTCACTATTTCTACATCAGATGAACTATTAATTCTTTCTTTCAACATCAAAACTATTCAAATTAGTGAGCAGTACGTAGGTTTTTTCTTATATGAGAAACATACTTTTTTTCTACTTTCCTGGGGCATTTGGAACACTTGGAAACACCTGAAATATGAATTCTGTGTTTATTAAATCTCTTTCAAATTTAAAAATAGTTCATTTATTTTAACTCATTCTAGCACTTGCTGGTTGCATGTGTTTTCTGGTCTCATATACAACGCATGTGGATGGTTATAAAAACGAGGAGGAGCAAGAAAGTGTTTGTGTGCATTAGTGTTTTGTATATCACTGAAGATTGTGGGTGCAAAGTTGATCATACAGATACAAAGCCTCCATTACTCCAGCACTTCTGCAAATAACACTGAAGTTGTGTTTGGTCAGATTGGTTTAAATGCTGGTGACTGCATTGAGTGTGGATGCTGGCTTTTCCTAGGAGGAATTGTTGGCTTGATTTAAATTGCTTATGCTGTGGGCATGTTGCACAGTCACCACCAAACCTATCCCTGTAGACACCATTCCTTCTGATCACAGTCAGTCTGATCTGGTATTTTCACTGTGATACCATAATAATAGTAATAAAAATAACGTAAGATTAGAATTCAATTTAGTTATGTTTTTATTTACCTTACAGATAAGAGCATCTAAATTCTGACCTTTTCCTAGTTTTTCATGCAGCCATAATGGTAGGGGCTTTGTTTAATTTTTTAAATTGATTTTTCCTTCTTTTTGTTTTTTTTCTTTGCCACATGGATCTGTGGGCTGGTGCTTTCAGAATAAACCCACAGCTGTTGTCAGGCTTGCAGTAAGATCCTAAGAGCTGGCAGTGCTACTGAGTTTGTTTTGTTTCAGCTCAGAAATCTAGAGGGGATATCCCCAGGAAATAACACCTTGAGTTCCCACACTGCCTTCCTCACTCCTTTGTGAAAATGTGGGATAAGTCATCCTAACATGAAGTTTTGCTTAACTCACTGGGGCTTTTTCATTCGTCTTCTGATCTCTTCCTCCCTCCTCTTCCTCTCCCCTCCTGCTCAAACCTTGTCTCTCGGTACTGGAAAGCACTCCTGCCGTGAGCACCGGCACCTCCAATTTCAGACCCTTGTTACTGGGCAGTTTCTGCAGCTTTTGAGGACAGGCAGAGCTTTTGATCAGGTGGTGGTTTGTTAGTTGTTCTTTTGTTCTCCTTTTCTCACTTATCTTCCCTCTCTTAAAAATCTCTCCCCCATATCTGCCGGAAGCCAGGAGCCTTGTGGTGTGGGCTTTCCTTTCCTTTCTCCGCCGCTCACTCTCTGGTCCTCTGCCAGATGAGGAGAGATTCAGCACACGAGTACAGTGTAGCTCTGCCTTGAAAAGGGACCAGTCTGCTTGGACAGGGCTGGGAGGTTTACATAAAAACTACTTCCTGCTTATCATCCCATCCCAGCTTGGATGGGGCTTGGAGCAACCTGGTCTGGCAGAAGGTGTCCATACCTATGGAACCAGATGATCTCTGAGGTCCCTTCAGCCCAAACCATTCTGTGATTCCATGATCTGTTATCTTGTCTTACATGCCAGATGGGCAGGAGGCAATCCTGTAGTTTCACTAATCTAATCAGCTCCCAGATGGAGCAGGACATGGCCTGAGAGTATTCTGGAGTATTTTTACTTCTTCTCTCTCTCTGTTTGAAGTTGTCATCCTTCTTTAAGCCACCTTTCTATAGATGAAGGTTGGGCTGGTAAGTCTGTTCTTCATTCCAACCAAAAATTTCCCTTCTAGGTTTACCTTCATGGGAAAGAAGACTGACCAGAGCTGGAGGGCTTCTTCCAGGCTTTTTCAGTGGGCTGTGGCATGGTTGTGCAGAGGATAGAGCTAGTGAACACTATCAGCCTTCTCAGGCAGTCCTTGCTTTTTTAACCAAGATACTTTCTTCTGTGAAAGTTGAGCTCAGAAATGTTTCTTACAAAATGTTCAGTTCACTGGTATCTGTTATGTATTTTGAAGGGAAACTGTTGAAATGGGAAGATGAGAAAGATTTGATCCAGGATGGTTAAATCTCATAAGAAGACAGATTTCCGTTGTTTCTGGCAAAGTGCAGCAAACTGGATTTTTGTGCTGAACAAAAGCAGATTTTCAAACTTCTTGAAGGCTGGAGTTTGTATGTAGATTTTTGCTAATAAATCTTCAGTAAATAATTGCATATCTGTTTTTATCTCCTGGTAGAGCAACTTGGATGTGCAGTCCTATACAACCACTACAAAAATTCCAAGTCTGGACAAAATAAGCATCTTTCACAGCCAGGAAGTACAAAATGCTTAACAGGAAAGCTTTTTTCCTGGAAGACAGTATGTTTTTATCATCTCTCAATAAAACCCAGGACTTGCTGTGAGACATGCAGGAAAGGCATGAAGGCAGTGAAGCTCAGTGTATGAGGGCAAATGAGCAGGAGTGTCTTCTCAAATGGCCTTGGAAGTGATTGCCTGAGCAACAGGAACAGTGGTGGGGAAATGAGTTAATGCTTGTGAGTTCTCATTTTGTCCTCTCTGCTTCAGACCATTAGTGCTGGGAGGGAACAGAGGTATGAAAGGGATGGTTTGAAGGAGGCAATACATTGAACCATTCGCTCTCTCACTGCTTAATTTTGTGTAACGAAGGTGACCGCTACTGAAGATGAGAGCTTGGAGTTTGTTCTTGGCTGGATGTGAGAAACTTCTTGCTTTCTCAAAAGGTTTAAAGCTTTTCATAAAGTGTAATGCAGACTGGCAGCCTCAGTATGAAAAGAAACCGCTCTCTTTGTGTGCAAAAGTGACTATTTGATCTGTCTGGGCCGTGTGAAGGTTGCGGATTGCTGGAGGGGTGGACACACTCGCGGTGTTGCAGGGGACTCTGCCTGTCATCTTGCTCCAGACTGAGCCTTTTGAAGTTGCTGAGGGCCCTTTGAGGCTCAACAAGTCATGCTGGCAGCTTTGTGGGTGCTGATTTGGAGATGCCAGTGAGGGTCCTTGAAGCTGATGAGAAAGTGGAACAGATCCATCACACGCAGTTCTTTAATCCAGCTGCTGTTGTCCCCGTGAGTGGGTGACTGCGTGCTTTGTGCTCACTGCCTCCTTGTACTGAGAGTGGCCCCGAGTACACTGGTTTCTCATACATGACAGCTGAAGAGAAAAGTACTCCAGACAGAAATGTCTGTGTTTCCTTGATAAAGGAAGGTCATTTCTTTAGTGACTTGTAATGGCTCAGTTGACTTCAGTGCCTCCGTAGATTTATACCAATCACCACCAGAAACTGGCTGCTTCCTTCTGTTTCTCTTTGGAAATATTGATTCTGCTCAAATCAAGTGTAATTCTGCTGAAGTCAAGTCATGACTGAGATAAATGGTGGTGAATGGTGGAAGCTTTGTCTGAATTTCCTTTGGATTTAACCCAAAATGAGTCACAAAAGGGGGTGGGAGGCTGTGCTGGGGCAGAGCAGGGGCAGCCACTGCCAACACCATTGCCTGCACAGGTTTCTCTGCCTCTGATGAACCATTTGACCGTTTCCTCACCCTGCTCTGCCTATTCCTGTTGCTGATCATGGTGTTTTCTCATTATGACTTGGCTTTCTAGATTGCTTGGCTTCCCAGAGAGATGGCCCTGTGGCTTGCTGGTGGGCCCTTGCCTCTTAAAAGGTTTGCGAATTTTAAAGCAAGACCTCCCAGCAAGGATTCTGAAAACTATGCTTAGTTTTACCTGGTTGATGGCAGGAATTTGTGTTTATGTACCTTCTTGAATTCTTAATTATTTAAAAACAATCACAGACCTGCCTCTTTCAAGGAAATTCGTAGCTGGGCAGGAAAAGGAGATCTGAAATGGTTAGTCTCTGCAACAGGGAGGGAACATAGTGGAATCATGGAATCATTTGGTTTGGAAGGGACTTTTAAAGGTCATCTAGTCCAATCCCCAACCCAGCTCATAGGTGGGGCTGGGTGTCAGTAGATGCATATGGTAGAAGGAAGACAGGGAAATTCCCATTTCTTGCACCCCTGAGCAGGTCAGTGTCATCCCCTGTTTGTGTAACATTGCTGGGATTTGGCTCCGTGTTTCTTCTGGGGGATGCAGGGCTTGGTGGGATGGTGCACAAGCTGCTCTGTCTGGGATGATTAGAACAGATTTTGGGTTTCCTGAATCAGTTCTGATTCAAAATGAAATCTGTGAATGTGAAGGTGGTGAACACCTCAGTGTTTGCTCACCACCTCAATGTGCCAGTGTAGCTGCTGTGCAGCTTGGTGAGACCTGAGGAATTCCTGCTTTGAGTGGTGCAAAATCAGAGTTTGATTCAAAAAGAGAGGGCTGAATAGAAATTTCTATTGACTACATTTACCTACTAAATTATTTTTCATTCTGATCTACAGCATGTTTTTTCCTTTGTTTTCTTTGCATTGGTAAAAAGAAAGCCCATGATAGTGCTGCAGAAAAACAGCTGTCTCACAGCACTGAGAATATCTTGCACAGAGGCAGTTTCACAGAGCAGGTTCAGTTCATTTCAGGAGTGGAAAAATTGCTGCAATTTGATGGCTGTTGGGTGTTTGTGAGCAGTGTATTGGCTTTAGTGTAGAAGTTGTACCAAGATAGTTTTAATTCCTTCCAACTTATCCCTTTGCTGTTCTGCCTTTCAGGTGTCTGCTCTTCTGTGACAGCTGCTTTGGTAATCTTCAGCTGTGATAAATTTGATTTAAAACGCAATTGTCGTGCCCTTAGCTGCTAATCTGTCATAGTCTGGGGTAAAAACCACTGATCTCTACCTGAGAAGGACCTTGTGAAATAAAGCTTGTGGCTGGCATTAGCACTAAATCTCATTAGTTTTCAAGACCGAGGAGCGTGTGTGTGTGTCTCTGTCTGTCTGGCCCTGGAGCCGGGGCCGTGCTCCGCTCGCTCCCATGAGTAGCTGGCTGGCCAGAGTGAAGGAGAGCCTGTGAGTCCTGCCCTGCAGGATCCCTCCTCGCCTGCCCCCTGACCCAGCCTTGTTTTCCAGGGAGGGAGCCAGGGAGCCGGACTCGTGGAGCACCCTGTCTCACACCGTGCACTCGGGGGACTACAGCGTGAAGCACCACCGCGGGCTCGGCGTGTACCTGCTGACAGCTGAGGCCCAGGAGGGGACAGCAGCCAGCTGGGAGAGGGACATTCAGCACCTTCAGATGCACATGCAGAGCCACCAGCACCAGGTGAGCAAAAGGCTGAGGGGATGGAAGAGAAGTGGATCTGGCTGGTTGCTGCCTGGCAGCTGGGGAGTGCTTTTACACATCAGCATCCTTCAGGACATGTTTTCCTCTCGGGTTTCATTATCAAGCATCCAGGTGGACACCTGTCCATTTGCTTCTCATCTGAGCATGGGGAGAGCTGATTAAGCTGTGTTAGGCAGCAAATGGTCTCATTCAGAAGAGAAGCAGGCTCAGGGCTGTGCAACAGCAGCTCTGCTTTGCCTCTCTCTGCTCCCAGCTCCTTCCTGCTCTGTTAGTTTTGGACCCCCTTGGATGGGCAGGAACACCTCCCTGGGGACATGCTGACCCTCTGCCTGTCTGGCAGACATTGGGCAGCTTAAGGCAGGCTCTGGAGTGAGGGTGTGGGGGTATGGGCTATAAGCACAGTGGGGACATCTCTTCAGATGGAAAGTTCAGGCTCAGAGGAGAGGAGACTGAGAGGAAAGTTTCTGGGATGGGTGATGGAAAAAATGGCTGTTTCAGTAGCAATTCAGTGTAGGACTCCGAAGACAAGCCTGCCTTGGCCACACAAGGTTTGTGTCCATAATGGTCCCTTCATTGTGCTCCTCTTGGGACCACAGGAGCTGTAGGGCTTTAGAAGGGCTTCCTCCTGCTGCTTTAAAATTGATGCCACAGAGTCTCAGTGGGAAGGTGAAACATCAGAACACTTTTGTGCTATTTCTCAGACACACCCACGTGTCTCTCACAGTTGGCATCACTTGTGGGTGTTCCTTCAGCAGATCGCATATCCGGGGTTGCAGAGGTGCAGGATCTAAACAACAGGATATTTTTGTTGCTTTAACTAAGGGAGGGGAGAACTGTTGTGGGCAGCCAGTGGGCTGGGGGGATGAGCAGAGGAACAGGCCATGCTGAGCCATTTTCAGCCTTCCCTGAGTGCCTGAGATGTTAATTACTTCCAATCTCAACAGGAACTGGTGGCAGGAGTGGCAGATCCAGGCTAACTGTGAAATCTCTCCCCCTTGCCATCAAAAGACCCTAAACCATGGCAAACATATCCAGCTCACTGCTTGTTTGCTCATGCAAATGCCAGATTGGGAACATTTTGCCTGACAATGAAATCAGAAATAGACTTTACTTTCCACCACTGTTTTACTTCACATCTAATCTGATTAGAATTTGGAAAGCAGCCCTGTAATTATTTCATTTAGGTTTATTTTGGGTCAGTTAAAAGCCTGTTGGCTTCCTTTGGTGATGGCTGTATTTTTCCGGCTATCAGCCGAATGACTTCACCGTGAGGATGCTGCGGCTGCTGCGGCCCCTCCTTTTGAAAACCCTGCTTGTTCCCAAGCAAGTGCCACTGTTGTCTGTCTGTCCATCCTGGCTAGAATCCAGGAGCACAGTCTTCATGCTGTGCTGTGGAGTTACAGCCTGGCACGCTGTTTGCCCTTGCAAAAAAAATGTCTGCAGCCTGTGGGTACCTCTGCACTCAGAGCCCCATGTCCCATCCCTGGTGCTGCACAAGGGATGGAGGTGCCATGCTGCTGCCTCCAGTGCTAACCTGTCTTGGGATGCCTCAAAACCAGGGAGACAAAGCCGACAGCATATATGGAGCTGGGCAGCAGGGTTATTTTGACTAGCAGGGAGATTCATGGCAAACACCATAAGTACATTTAGTGGTCTGTGACTCAGGGAGTCTGTGGCACTGCACAATGTTTGCAAACCTCAGAGTGTGGAAAGACAAATAAATGCAATATCCTCAAGGTAGCAGTGATGATTTTAGCCACTATTAGTATATATAATACCCAGAAGTTCCCTGTGGTGCCTCAGTTAACATAGTGGCTGCTTTAATTATCAGGATGTTCAAGCTGACAGTTTTGGTGTGAAGTTCTATTTCTCTGAGAACTAAAAACTTAAAATTTGCAGGCAGCTGTTCAAGTTAGACTTCTAGTATGCTTGTATTTTTTGGACTCCTTTTACAAATAAATGCAGGAAAAGCTCAGATTTTACATAATTCATTAGAGCTCTATATACATGGAGAGTCTCAGGCACTTACTGAGAAACCAGTGTGACCTTGCAAAGCTTGTGGTACAAAACCCCAAGCAAACCTGTGGGGAGCTCTGTCAGTTGTACACGAAAGGACTGGGGTTGCTCATTAATTTAATAACCCACTCTTTGTATGATGTGAACATTGATATGGTCTTTTCTAAAGAGACGAGAATATGAAAGGAAATATTGAAACAGACAGTTCTTTTTAAGTAAAGGTTTGTTTGTATCAAACTATAAAAGCTTGACAAAGCAGGTGCTCTGGAAGGAAAACACAGATTAGAGAGGAATTGATTATGATCCTACTGTTCCATGGTAATGCATGTATTAATTTTAATAATACGTCATAATTTTGAAATATTTATTTCCAGTTAGGAAATAAATTTCAGATATTTGATTATGCCTGCAGTTCTCAGGAATAGATTAGATTATTAGTTCAGTCCTGGGAGCAGAAGACAGTTGGTGTGCTTGGACACTGCCAGCCAATGCCCATGTCTGAAGCAGCATTTCCATTCATAGAGAGAAGATTGAGGAATCCTGGCAAGAGCTGGGGAGTCCTGGGTGGGGATCTGAAGGTGCTCTTGAGCAGCATTTGCTTGAAGTCCTTTGAGAGTAGGGTGATACATATTTGCATTATTTGGTAGACTGAATTCCACTCTTTACTGATCTTGAATGTAAGTGCACTCAAGAACTGAGACTACAGCTTCTCAAAGAGCAATTACCAAGATTACAGTTCTTTTCAGTGATGGCAGATGGTGTAGCAGGGGGGTAGAGAGACAAATTTCAGTTTTGGGTTATTCAGGCTGGCTTTAGGGAAAATTCTTCATGGGAGGGTGGTGTGGCATGGGAACAGATTGTCCAGAGAGGCTGTGGGTACTCCATCATGGGAGGTTTGGCAGGATAAAGTCATGGTTGATCTGATGCTGCAGTGGCAGTAGGCCAGTTTCAGGCAGGTGGTTGGACTAGATGACCTTTAGATGTTCTTTTCAACCAACGTTTCTGTCATTCTAATAATTTCAATATTGCCTCCTGCTAATAAAACCAGCATGTAAAATACCCACTGCAGTTCATTTGTAGCTCTCTCCTGGATGACACCAGGAATAGGATTCATGTGGAATAGGATTAGGTAGATACAGGTCTTGAGTAACTGCATGACAGAATAAACTTGGGTTTTTTTGGTTTTGTTTTGTGTCTTGTTACAGCGTTTAAGGCATCAGACAGAACCTGTGCTGGGAGATTCTGGAGACAGCTGTGCTAAAGGAGCAGAGGGTCATCTGATCGCTACCTCTCAGGGCCTAGAAGAAATGGCAAGAGAAGAAAGGCAGGAAAATCCATCTGATCTGGTTCACTTGGACATCAGGCAGCTCTCAGACCAAACCCAGCAGGAGGAGAAATGCAACACCAGCAGTCTGGGAGCTTGTAATGATGCACCAAATGACATGGTTAGCCTGCGGGCTGCAAACAGCCCAGTGAGCTTCTGTGAAAGTGAAAACACAGAGATATTGTGCAAAAAGGAAGGAGAGGCGGGGCTAAGATCTGTAGAGGGCTCTGGGTCTGTATCAGATGAGGACTGCACTGTAAGCCTATGTGCAAGTGTAAATGGTGCTGTAAATCTTCCATCCTCTGGAAATACAAATGAGGAAGCTGGAATGACATCGGCTGGAGTTGCTCTGGATCAGGCTGGCGTGGGCAGTACAGACAGTGCCCGTCAGGAAGTGCCAGCTGCTGAGGAGTTCGCTGCCTGTGCCGCTGCTGTGGCTGCAGCTGCAGGTGAAGCCCCAGCTTCCTCGGAGGGCCTGGATGTGGCCATGGGCCAGACGGAGTGCAGGAACTGTGCCGGGGCACCTGAGAGGGCTAAGGGCCAGCGGCGGGCAGAGGACAGGATGGCAGAGCCTGCTGAGAGGACTGCAAACCTGGAAGAGAAATACCCAGCTAAGGAAGAGTCATCCAGTGCTGCTCAGCCCTTACTCAGTGGTTTCAATGGCACCCAGTGTTCGGATGGGGAGGAGGCAAAGGTGGGAGTGGTACCGGCCTGTGGCGGTGCAGATGCAGAGGGTGACACTGGCAGTGTCTCTGCTGACCCTTGCAAGAGCAGCAGTGACAAAGAAACTGATGTGGACTCGTGCACTGCTCAGGTAAACGGTGACTTCACGGAAAGCCAGGGTGATGGCAGTGCCACAGCGAGGCGGGAGGTCACTGCAAGCACTGGGGAAGCACTGCCAGCAGTGAATGGGGTGAAGGCTCCTGCATGTGCATCAAAACTTGCTCCTGCTTTGGAAGTCCATGGCAGCAGTGAGAGTGGGGAGCAAGAAGGGCAGGTGGAAGCAGGCTGCACAGATGGAAAATCCAGCCTGCCCTCACTGGAAGGCAGTGTGGAAGCTGATAGCCCTGATACTGAACCTGAAAATAGAGATGTTGGTGGATCTAATGAAAGTGGTGTAGAGCCTGCACATTGCCAGGGCGGCGGTGAGATGGCTGACCATGGGGCTGAAGCCATGGAGAGCAGTGACAAGGAGCCAGCAGGAACTGATACCAGCAGCTGCAGAGATGGAGGAAGCAAAGATTCTGCAGGCGGTGGTCAGGAAGTCGCTGCCTGTCACCCTTCTGCTGCTCAAACTGGCGTTAAAGGTGAAATGGGCAACAGCTTCAAACCAGACCCTGCTCAGCAGAGCGAACGTGAGGAACGTGAGCCTGCCCCGCGCCCTCCAGAGGATGCGAGCACAGGCCTGGCAGAGAAAGAGCCTGCCCAGGCTGGAGCAGAGAAAGCAGGAAGCACTTCAGAGCAGGAGGGGAGGAGCAGCAAGGTGGAATCACCCCCTCCCCTACCCAGAGGAGAGGGGCTGGCTGTGAGTGAGGAGGGAGATCCTGCAGTGGCACCTCCCGGGCAGGAGGCAGCTCTGCAAGGTAATGACCCTGGATCAACTCCATGTGCCAAGGGCGCAGACTGTGCTGAGGATAATTTAATAGGCACACCCTCTGCAACTCATAATGAGGAATCTAAACAAAACCAGGAAGCGGTGGTGGCGAGGGCAGGCTTGGCAGAGCTCGCCTGGCAGCACAGTGGGGAGCATGGCGGGGTAGCTGCCGCCTGGCCTGGGGACCATGTCGGGGACGAGGACTCCCCAGAGCAGGGCCACTCACAGCAGGTTGAAGGAGGCACAGCTGAGCCTGAGCGGGAAGCTCACATGGATGGCAGTGAGCAGGTTTTGTCAGAGGAACTTCTTGCTGCTGTTGTGAAACCCTCTGCCTGCAGTCTGGGGGGGGCTGTGGTGGGCAGCAGCAGTGTGGATGCTGGGCTGAAAGCAGCCATACAACCCAAAGAAGTTTGCAAGGCTGGAGCAGCGGTTGCAGCAGAACACACCATGCGTGGACCTGCATCAGCAGATGAGTCACTGGGTGCAGAGAGTGACCCTTGTCCGAATGCTGGACTGACCCAAGAACAAGACCCCACTCAAACCCTACAACGAATCTCCCCCCACAGCAGCACCCCCGAGTTGAAGGATGCCTCAGAGGTGGGAGCCCCGAGTGATGCCGGTGAGGGTGAGGGGGTGCCAAAGCCGGTGACACTAGGCCCCGCTGCAGCGTATGCAGAGGAGCAGGAGGGCACGGAGAGCGTGCTGCCCCGGGCAGCGCTGCAGCCCATCGCCGAGGAGCCCACGTGTGACAGCGACTCCAGCACCGACACCGTCTGCCCGGCCGGCGACGGCGACGCTGCTCCCGCCGCGGCAGCGGCTCAGGGGGAGGCCTTGGCGGAGCCCGACGGGGAGCAGAGCCTAGCTGTACCTGCAGTGCCCTCCTCGCCGTGTTCCTGCCGCTTACGGACCGCTGAGTCACTGGAAAATGTGGGAGTGAAGAGTTTGGTATCGGCTAATGATGCCTCTTCTCTGGATAAAGTTCCTAAAATGGTAGCAAGTTTTGATGCTGTGGTTTTTACAGCAGAGGCGCCTTGTTTCCCTGAAGTACCTGCTGCAGAAAAAGTGGGGCTTGAGCTTCAGACTGCAGTGGATGCTGGAGCCAGCCTTAATGGACAAATGGATTTAAGTTCCTCAGCAAAGAAGAAGAATGTCAACCTGGCAGTGCAAGGAGCTGAGCCTGTTACAGGTAGGAAAAATCACTTGGTTTCCTACTTTTTAGCTTTTTCTTTGTGGGCGTGTCTCTGTCACATCATCAGCAAAGGAAGGGAAGTGAGAGCTTGGAGACGTGTTGGAGAGGAAATGTTTGAGATTTTTCTTCTGAGAAACAAAAAATTTGTAGTTACATATAAAAATAACCAATTCACATACATGTTGCTTGTCTGGCACTGGAGGGAAGAACAGAGCATCATTTTCTATGAACTTGTACAGAAGAATTTTTAGCGCGTAAATCCTCTCTGGAGAAGGAATGAGTGGGAGGGAGCTATTTGGATTACTTTATCTTCAAGTTATAAACTTCAATGTGGGCATGAGGGTTCATTTCCTTGGTGCAACTCCTTTGCTTTTCCCCTTTATTTTTGCTCATGTGGAGCCAGTGGGTACAACAAGACTCTCCTGATTTTCTTTGCTTGTCGACTTGAGCCAGCTGCCAGTGTCCCTCTGAACTGCCCAAAGCTGCTTCCTAATTGGCAGCATTAGGTCATTTGAAACAGCCAGTGAGCCCTACCCCCGCCGCCTTTTCCGGGCTGCAGAGGGTTTTTGTCGGGCAGAGCAGGCGGCGGTGTTTGCCGGTGCGTTTCAGCGGTGCCGGAGCTCGGACGACGAGTTTTACTGCTCCTGTGGGCTGGGAAGGGGGACTGGCGTTCCCCGTGGATGAGTGGTGATGGGGGAGAGCGGTGGCACTTGGGGGGACAGCATAGAAGCCTCGGGTCCATGCAGCGGGAGCTAATGGAAGACATCACCAGGTAACTCCAGGAAGGGAGATAAAGGGGGTACATTGAATGGAAATGAAATGGGTTTGTTGCTCCAGCCTGGGATTTAATGGTAGGTGAATTTGGTACTGTAGCATGTCTGTGTATCCCACCTGTTCAGGCAGCTGTTAAATGGAAGCAGCTGAACTTTTTCAGTTGCCATTTTTTCTTTGCTATGAGAAAATGATACAGTGCCTCTTGCTTTCCCAACACTGAACAAACAAACAGATGAAGCATTTAAATGATTAAAAGAAAATCTGCCGTGATACAGATCATGAAGCTATGAAGTTATAAAGCTATTTCACTGCTCTAATGCTGAGAGCTGGTTTTTCAGTCTAAGTGCATCATGGGGTGATGGTAGAGAGTTTGTTCTGATATGTGACCGCAGAATAAATGAGGGCAGAAGAAAGGCTTGAAAGGGAGAAGGACGTCAGTAAAGGATCCAGCAAATCCAATTTTTCTTGAGTTCAGAGTTCTTAGGATGTTTGTGCGTCAAGAGATAACCAGTAAACATGAGTCAAGAGATCACTAGTAGGTAAATAAGTAGAAAGATCTAAAGCTGAATTAGAAAGCTGTTTTCAGAAGGAACTTGTTTTAATGCTCTGTTGGTTTGACAGTTCAGTAGATGGGAGTGGCTGTAGTCAATACTTGGCTGGGCTCCTTTTCCTAGGAGCCTCTGGCTCTGCCAGCTCTATCTGTACAGTCCAGGTCTTTACCTCTGGTTGGATTCTTGAAGACATGACATTGTCTAGGTGAGGTTTGAAAAGGAAAAGGGACCAGACAGTCCAATAAAGATTGTAGCTAAAGTAGGAAAGTAATGTTAAGTCATCATTCTGTATTAGGATATGGAAAGGGGAGAAAAAAAGGAGGTGATCTAATTTAAAATACGTAAGGATTAGGGCTGAATTTTATTGGAATAAAATGCTATGACCTGTCCTTAAGCAGAAATCTTTTATGTGCAATGAGATGCCACACAAAACAAAATTTCACTTGTAGTATTTTTTCTTGAAGTGCTTTAGGATTATTTTGAATCAAAATATTATGGAAGCTCAAATAAAAAATTGGCTTTAAGCAGAGGCAAGTGACTACTATGAATCCAAGCTTGCTATTTGGAATATTTCTGAAACTGATCTCCTATAGAGCACCATGTAGAACTCTGATAGGACGATAATTAAACAGAACCAATTGATTGTTTATAATTATTGCTGTGTACATTTTCCATGTTGGTGTCTAGCATTTGGGTTGCCTGTTTTTTGTATGAGTTCAACGGCAGTCTTCAATTTTTATCTGCTGTGCCAGTTCTGGGGAGTTTTCCCTGAAGTCTGGGTTTGTACAGAGGATTTTGTGCCAGACTTGTCAGTTCTCAGAATGAATCAGATCCTTTTTGGTGGAATACAATAAAACCTTCCCACAGGAAGTGTAGGTCACAAGGCCATTTCTCAGAAACTTGTGTAGTCAGAGGGGTTTATTGTCATGGTAATTTATCAGCGATATGATCAGCTGTTAATTGCTCTTGCCATTACTCCAGATCATTGAGGTCTTTATTATTTTTATTTATATTGTGGAGCTGCTCCCAAATATACACCTGTTTATCTCATTGCCTCTGCTTAGTTTCCGCCTATCCCCAAAACAAAGACTTCAAAAGGCTAATTTCCTTATCCAGAGAGGTATCTAGTGACTGGTCAAAACCCTGAAGGAAGCTGATGAAGGTAGATCCTGCTTTCCTGAGGCATCTCCTCCTGCTGTTAGCTTTAGACTCAGAACTGCATTAGAGCTGAGTAATGGGTTCTGCAAGCACATTATCTGCAAGTCAGGCAGGTAGATGCTACTCATTAAAAAAGAAAGGAGTTAGGTTATGAAATGATGTCACAGTAGCCAGGCTGGATGAGAAGAGATACCATGAGTTTGTGCTGACAAAACACCTTGCAGTAGTTGCAGTTTCTTGGCAGAAACCAAACCAAGCAAGATTAGATTGTATGGTTGGGGTCTGCTATCTTAAATATCAAATACTGTAATTACTACTCCCTGGCTATTCTCCTGGGAGAAATATCTCCTGTAGATTTCAGCATTTCAAGAAAATATTCCTTGACAGAAGAATATCACCTTATGAGTCTTCACCTTGTTCTTATCGGTGGCATTATCCCTGTGGAAAAGCTCTTGGTGTGATTTCCTTCCCCTGTTAGAGTGGCAGGATGAGCAGGTAACAAATGTCACCAGTGGTGCCACACGTGCAATAAGGGGCTCTACACCCAGAAACCTCTGTGATAGCTTCATAGTGCTTTTCCTTTGAGATATTTCTTAGTAGAAATTTAGAAAGAAGGGACAGAGTGAAAAAATTGTCTTGAATTTCATCCTGAGGGCAAAATGTCTTCATCCTCAATTTCTTACCCAGCAGGGTGAGCTTGCTTCTCCCATCCTCAGTGCACCAAATGTTTCTTACTTCTGTGTTCTGTCTTTGGATTGAGGTCTCAACCATGGTGGCATTGCTGTGACCCCGAGCAGATCTCCCAGCAAATGGAACTCACAGAAATTTGTAGCATTACCTCTGATTTTTGAGTCCGCCCACAAATTCACACAGTCGAGGTGAAATCATTGCAAAACCAGATGGTCCCAAAAAACAAGGATAGACATTAAAGCCAGTGGAAAATCATTAGTGATGATTGTTAGGACGATTTCCCCATGAAGATGGGAGGCTCCTCTTGTAAATCCCTGTACGGGTAAACTCACTGCAAGCATACGTCACCCTTAAGAAGGCGTTGTCATCCATCCAGTGTTTGTTTTTAGTAGAAATGAGAGAGGGAGTGGGATTAGAGGGGGGTTTAGCCCTGATGCAGCCACTCTCCATCTGGGTGGCTTTGGTCAAATCACTTCACTCCCCTGGAAGTGTCCTGTGTGTCATGAGAGTCCTTAGCTTAGGTTTGAAAGAGAATTACGATGTTGGCTTCATACCAGAAAAAGGTAAGCAGGGGGAACCCCTGGGGAATGGTGACTAATGAGGCTTGGCTGGGCAGAGGAAGCAGCTGGGACCTGAAGTTTGTACAACTGTGGAGCTGACACCATTGCAGGAGTGTGGAGAAGGGGAAAGTCAGCTGGGACTTTGTAAACTCCAGCAGCAAAGGTTTTGCTTTCCTAGTCCAGGGGGGTAGTGGGTTGAATTTTTGCAGCTTGTGATTTTTTTTTTTGTGTGTGTGGGTTTTTTTTTGGTTGGGTTTGTTTGTTTGTTTTTGTTTGTTTGATTGGTTTTTTCGTGGGTTTTTTGTTTGCTTTGTTTGTTGGGTTTTTTTTTTTCGTTTTTTTGGTTTTTTTCCAATGCTTAAAACACCTATTGAGGGCAGACAAGGCTGGTTTCTTGTGTTATCTTTGGGTTATGGTGAGGAAAAAAATAGCAAAAAATTTGGTTCTCTATATAGATGAATGAGAGCCAAAAAAATACATGGACTAATACCTGCAGATGTGTTTGGCCTCAGCTACAGGTTGTCAGGAGTTTCATTCTGCTTGCTGCTTTTTCATAGCTTCCTTCAGTCCCAGATATACTCGTTGTTAAAATGAATAGCAAGGAAGCAGCAAAGTCAGCAAAGAAACCAAAATTTGGAAATCAAATGGACTTGAAGGGGTTCAAATGGACTTGTTGAAGGGCCTTGGGGGTTGGGTTTTCTTTTAATTTTTGAGGCGGAGGGGGGCTGGTTTGAGTAAACAAAAAAAATATTAGTAGCACTGAAAAGAGTTTTTAAATTTCCTTTGTGGACCTTCTGTTTGCACAGGGAGGTTGGAAATGAAAACTGAGGACGAGGTGGATTTTCAGAAGGACAGCACGGAGGAAGTGGTGAGTGCAGGTGTTGTCACCTTGTCCTTTGCTGTGCTTTATAAAAAATGCCACTGCTGCTGTGACCTGCTGGTGTCCTTTCTGTAGCCTCTGCAGAGCTGAGCAATACCCAGTGAGGTTCCTTTAGCCTTTTAAATATAGCCTGAGCTTTTCTAGCCCTTGCATTTTCAACCGCCGGTTTCTGCACGTTTATGTTTTTTCAGCCAGCGACAGAAAGATTGAGCCAAGAGGCTCCTCATGGGGCAAGGTTGTACCAAGATTTGACAAAAGCCACATCCTGGAATGCACTTGAGGTTGGTGATGCTGTGTGGGGGCCAGCAGCACCTTCAAGGTCCTTGCACTGCTCCTCCAGGGTGGTCCTGGAGCGTCTGTCCATCCTTTCTCGTGCTTTGTGTTTCCTGGGAGGTTTTGACTGAAGGGTTGTGGTTGATGTTGGTGTGTGCACAGACCCTGGGGTCTACAGGCATTGTGGGCTTGGAGTGTTTGTGCCTTAACTGGAAGAAAAATGAATAATGGGAGGATATATATAGGGATCAAAGGTGGGGGCAAATGCGATATTCCTCATGTCAGTGAAGCAATATAAAAAGGTCATGCTATGAATCAGGAATCCATTGGTATTGTATTCTATTACTTGTGCTTTGCCATATTTAAGGACTGTCTGTGATTTAAAAAAAAAAAAAAAAAAGAAAGGTTGATACTTAGCTTTACATTAACATAATTTTCATTTAAAGCACCACTAATACAAACTCTGCTTTGTCAGTAGCTGTGGTTTTTTTTGGTCTTACCTTTCCTAGCTGGATTTGTATTTGCTCCTGTATTTTATGTGTGGTTTCATGTTCCTGAAAAAGTGTTTTGTAAATGGTAAATTGATGGCAGCCTTGTGTTGGAGCACGTTGCCTTTGAGCAGCTGTGTTTGTGTCTTCCCCTACCATTATGAAGCTGTTAAAAGAGAAAATACTGTGGAGATGAGTTTACACTGCAGGGTGGAGCTCCAAAAATCTTTGCTCATCATGCAGTAAAGCTCTTTGAGCAGCAAAACAGTCTTGCCAAAGCTTGTAATAAAATCAGGTTTATTATGTTTTTAACAAGTTAAGGCTTAATTTCTGTAGCTGTTTGCTTGATGAGTTAGCCAGGGACTAGAGAAAATAACTTTCCAAGCTCAAATTTGTGTTGTCTGGTATGGAAGACTTTCATTACTGGGATGTGTGAGTGTAAAGATGCTACTGAGTATTTTTTTTTTACTTAATATCTTTATACTTTTTATTATTTAATATCTTTAACTATTTTAACTTACATCTTTATTACAGAGGATTTTCCTCACCAATACTTCCAAATCTGATAGTGAAGTAAGAAATCTTCGCAAAATGAAAATTAGGGCATGGCCTTTTACTTTCAAGCAAGGACAAAAAAAAAAAAATGAATTTGGCTATTTGGCTTCCATTTTGCACGTTTTCAGGGCATTTTGGGTTTTTTGTGTGTGCTTTCTTCTCTTCTTCCTCTCCCTCCCACCCTGTCAAACACCTCTTTAGAAATCTGCCTTTTCTGAGGCAGGAATGGGAGTGCCAGGGGAATGGAAAGTTTGCTGCAGGACTGACAGGGTTTCCTGTTGCTACGTTCAACAGAAACAAAATAACAACGGCACTATATTTAGGTCATTAAAAAAAAAACCCAACAAAAACCAAAAAGGAGTGGAAGGCTTATAAATAGAGCTTAATTCACACGTGTGGGCTGGGTCAGAGCCGGCCGGCGAAAGCCACGGCGCTTTGTGCCTCTCCTGCCATGTCCTGGCTCTGCTTTATTTGGTGCTGCCTCTTTTTGTAGCCAGGAGTCTTTCAGGTGCTCATTGGCTTCTCATTTACAGAGCCACATTGTGGTTAGTAAAGGTGGTTTTCTTGACTTTCTGCAAACAGAGGTGGTGTTGCTTGCCCCTGGTCAGGAGGTGCAGGTGCTGTGCAGCCTCACTGGTGCTGTCGGCAGTTTTGGATCTCGGGAATTATTGTTAACTCCTGTTTTATGGGTGAGAAATTTGCACACTGCTTTCCATAAGCACGAGTTACTGAAAAAAAAAACAGTCTTGGAGTTTAAAAAGTGTGATTTCTTGTATAGTTCAGTCAGGCTGAAGGACAGTCGCTGGAGTACTCTGGAGAGAGAAGAGGGAAAACTCTTCTAAGCTGGGTTCTGAAGAATGAGAAATTGTGAAGAATTTTTAGAATTAGCTGGATCTGTGATGCCAGTGTTACACATGTGAGATCTCACACTTTCTCCTGTAGTCGTTTCAGAATACTTTTGTGCATGTTGTGGAAAAGCTGCTGCTAAAAAATGTTTAGGAAGATAATAGTCTTTAGGGTTACAAGCACTGAAGAGAAAATAGTGGAAAAATGTTTTTTGCAATTAAAATGAGTTTTTAATTTATCTATTTCTTACATTTCCAGAATATTTTCTCAGAGGTTGTGTTTGTTCAACTGTAAAACTCAGTAACCAGAACTTCCCAGGCTCCTTGCATAGTGGGCAGTGGGTGCTTGTCCTGACAGAGACTCTCCTGGTCCTTAACTTCCTTCTTAGCTTGGGAATCTTGAGTAGAGCTGGGACAATCACTTGATGTTAATTATTAAAATGAGACTTTGGATTTTTAAAATGGAATAATTTTTTACTCTGATAAGAAATTTGGATTGGCTTCTGCGTGCTGTGATATGAAAATAATTTAAAATGGAGCCTGTGGTTCCAGCATCATACAAGTAAAGCAGCAGTTTAAAGTTAACTGTACCCTGATATGCCTCTCTTGTGTTGATCCCAGAAAATGGTTGTGAGTCATTATTTGCTGAATCTTTGTCTTCGTGTGGCAGGATGGATAAAGTTGTGATGATGGGTTCCTCTGACAGCTTTGGTTGTCTGAGCCTGTGACTGAGAAATTGTAGCTGGCTGACCTCAGGAACAGAGTTCACTGGGAAATAGCCTTCCCATTGCATTTATTAATTGTATGAGTTAGTTCCTATTGAATTGAATGCATCCTACCTTTACCAGAGGAATCAGTATTTAATCTATGCCTGTATTTTCAGGAGTTGCAGAGAATGAAGCTTAGAAAACTCTTGCACTTTCATCCCTCCACTGATCCAAGTAGTGTAGTAACAATTGATATATCAGCAAGGTCACTTTCTAGGGGGAAATTTGCAATATTTTCAGTCATGATTTGGAAGATGGAGGTATGTTTATAACACTCAGATGATAGCAGGTTAGGAGGGATTGTAGGCACTTGAGAGAACAGGGTCAGGGTTCAGAGCGACCTTAAGAAATTGGAGAGCACATCCAGATAAGAGATAAAAGCAGACAGTGAGTGCTGCATTTGCAAAGGCGAAGGCAAAATGCACTTTTACCAAATCAGGTTTAAGCTGCGGAGGAATAGGCTAAAATAAGACCGGAGGAATAGGCTAAAATAAGACCGAGGATTTTTAGTGGACTACAAATGAATCAACACCAAGACCTATTGCAAGAGAGACAAATCTTGTTTTGAGTTACATTTGAAGGAGTGTCCTCTGTAAGGTGTGTGTGGTGACTTACTCATGTGTGGCACTGTGGAACCATCATCAGTGCCATCAAATCCAGTTTGGGGTGCCCTGCTCAGAGGAGGACGAAGGCAGATTGGAAAGTGTCTAGAAGGAAACAATGAGAAGATATTAAGAACCATGAGAAGAGATTGAAAGAACTAAATTTATTCAGTGCAGCAAAAAGAAAACCATTGTGCAATCCATCAGTCTGCCAACATGTAATGGTGGTTATTAAAGTCCCAGATTTCCATGGCAGTTTAATTTACTGATTTGTTAATTTGCCAGGATGATTTAGGCTGGATGTTGTGAAAACATCCTGTTACCATCATAAAACTGTTGCAAGACCACCTAGGGTGGCCAGGAAACCTCCTTCCCTGGGAGTTGTTACAGATAAGAGAGATGATGCTGTCAGGACAGAGCCTCAGGTCTGTTGTTGCCCATTGGTTTTGGTTTGTAGGCCCCCAGGTTTGAGCTTTGCTGAACAGGGAGAAGAGCAAGGAGCTGCTTGGCCAGAGTCTGGCAGGGTGAGCAGAGGAAGAGGACTGGGATGGCAGGACTGCAGGAGATGAAGGTGGGAAGAAGGGAATGGACTGAAGGGTGGAAAAGAGCTTAGGGAGAGAGTAGAGACCACATGGCACTGATACGATGGGATGGACAATAGGTGTGAAGAATGCAGAGATTTTTCCTTCCCCCCAACTGTAATCTCTCATGTTTCTCTTCCTTGGAGTCATCAGATAAATGGATAAAATTTTGGCCAAGGTGTACAGTGTCACCCACCTCCTGTGGCTGCTGCTGAGGAGCAGAGTCTGGTGCAGTTGTTGTCAGATCAAGTGTTGCTTCGTGGTTCCAAACTGCCAAACCTTGCTGGTGACCCATGACAAGGGGTTGTTACAGTTCTCCAGGCTCCAATTTATTTTCTTAGGAATTAACTACTTTAACAAACTGCTCACCCTGAGGACCTGACAAAATTCAGGTTGTCTGTGTGCGCTGAAGTTCATCTTCTCCATCTGCCTGGGTGTACACATGTACACACTATGGGATGGGGGTTGCTAATCCCTTTATTCCAAAGGGCCTGCAGAATAGCACAGGAATCTCAACAGCTTGGACAATTTCAGAGCAAGTGGCTGAAGTGTTGGAAATGAATCAGAGCTGGGTCTGGTGATGGAAAGTGCAGCCTTAACAATAGGCTGTGTTCTCACCCTGCCTCTTTAAAATCACTTGTGTAACCCTCTCTTTGTAAATGTTGTCCTGTAACTACAGTAAACATGGAAAACCCGAGCCAAAAGGGAACCTGCCCCGAGCCTGGAGTTAATGCTGGAGGCTGACACACACTTACCCATTGGGTCAAGGCTTTGGGCTAGTCATCTGCCAGGCCCTTTCTCACACCCACCAGCATCCTGTGTCTGCCCCGGATGCTCAGAGCAGAGGCTTTGAGCTGTGTGAGGAAATTGTGTCAGCTGGCCAGCCCTGAGTGAATTCATCGCTGTGTAGGACACATCACCCCGGCTTTCGCCGGCTGCTCTGGGCATCGCCACACAGGCTGCAGGGAGCGAGAATAAAAGCTGGGGGAAGGAAAAGAAAAAGAAATTCAAACCAGGCTGGGGTTCTTGTCTGGCCTTTACCATTACTCATGCCTTGAAGGCATTTATGCAACTATTGTGGCAGGTTTTTTTGTCCTGCACTGAATTTCTCTGGGTGCTGCATTTCCGATGCCTTTTTATCCAGAATGCTGATAATCCCCAGCTCAAGTGAGTAGTTTCCAAGCTCAGTCACAGGATTCACGGATGTTAAGGGGTGAGGCAGGAACGTGGACACGGAGCCAAATCCCCAGCTCAGTGCAGGGATGCTGCTCCCAGGTCTGGCCTGGGGCAGATGAAGGCGCCTGTGCCACCCCCACCGTGGCCACGGGGCTCGTGCCAGCCCCCGCTGATCTCTGGAGATGGTGAGTTAATCCTCCTCCCCTGCACCTTCCCCTTCAGCCACTGTTCTTCAGAGGCAGAGATTGCTGCCTGATACTCTGGGTTTTCATCATTTCCTCATTTTCTCTAACAAAACATTTGGCTCTGCCATCCTCCCAGTCTCAGCAAAGTTTATCCCTCTGTTTTTTCACAGTTATTGTTAAAAGATCTACCTGCAGTTTCATCTGCAGGCGCTGTTGCCCCAAAGGCAGAGTTGTGTGTATATTCTTGCAGTACTTTTGAGGTGGTTTAGATTGAAGACAACCGTTTAATAACTACAGTTCTTCTGCAATGCTCACTTATGACTTGCTTCAGACAAAGGGGTTGACTCATAAATTATTTTACATCAGTGTTTTAAAGTAGCTTTCAGTGACCCTTTTTAGGATCAGGACTCTGTTATTTTACAAGTTTGTAAAATACAGATCTAAGAGATTTTAAGTATAGAAAATCCTGGGTTTGGAGTTCTCTTCCAGTGGTTTGATACATTCATTTTTTATGCAGTCAGGAAAGTATGGATCCATACTTTCCATAAAATAATGGATGTATAAGACTGTTACTCTAGCAAAGGAATGCTGGCATTGAATATTGTACCTTATGAAGGAAAATACTGTGCTGTTTTTGAATGATCCAATCTCCTTTATCCTGTAGGTTCTTTTATTTGTGTTTTAAATATCATAAAAGTTTTGTGGTGTAACTGTTGTACAGTAGACATGGTTACTGCACACTGAATTCCTGATCTAAATATAGAGAAAACTAAGACGATAACATGGGAGAGCAAATGTAGACTTTTGATGGAAGCTGCATAATTATGACAAATGGGTACTTTGGTGTATCAGATCACCAGGTTTTTATCCTTCTGAAGGAACTTATCTAGTTCCATTCTGACATTTTGGAAGCCAGAGTTGGGTCCTTACAGTGTAGACAGGCCACCATTTATGCTTTTCTGTAGATCATGTTTTTTGCAGTTTATTGGAAGTTACACCACCTTACAGGAAAACCTTATAAATACAATAAATAGGTTTTTGATTATATTCTCATACATTTGTTCTGGGTTTTTGTGAGTAGTCATGGGACAGACAGGAGAGATGGCCACTGATGAAGCAGGCTCTACCAATATCCAGGCATAGCATTTCTGACTTTACCTTCCAGCAAAGGATGAAAAGAATGATGGGAGTAAGAAGATAAGAAGTACTGTTAAACTTTTTCCATGGAAACATGGAATCAACATGCATGTCACCTCGTGATCCTTTCACAGATTTCCCTTTTTGTTATTGTTCTCAGCCTTTTCCCACCTATTTTAGGTTGTTTGCCTTCCTTTATTATATTATTTTCATGCAAAGGTGGAAGCCTGTTTTTTTTCCTCCAGCATCTCAGCTGTTTCTGCTCGGTGTCTGTTACTGCTCCGTGTTGTGTACACATCCTGGTGTGGCCCAGGGTGACTCAGCTGTGTTGCAGAATGTTTCTGGGCTCAGGCTGCTGTTAAAACATCAGATGAGATAAAAGCCTGGGTGATAACTAAATGTTTGCCTCTTCATGCAGCATCCTTGCACTGGGCAGACTGATGGCTCTCTGCCTTGGCAGGGACACCTTTGCAGTTGTACAGGACAGATTGGTGGTGGTGGGGAGGTCTTTGAGCTTGGGACTGTGAAACAAGAATAGATGGTTAATGTTGCAGTGGGTGATTCAAATACCTCAGTCTGCCCAGAAGGACTGTGTGATTTGGTATCCAAGAACGTGATATCTAAAATAAAAGTTTGGGAGGGAGTGGGTTTGGCTGAGCTGGGGCAGCTGCAGGTTCAGAATTAAAAACCCCAGGGCCAGAGCAGTGCCTTGGTGTTGTGTTTGGCTGTGGGCAGTCATAGAGCTGTCCTTGCTGTCATAACGCCAAATTAATTGAAACTTTCAAGAATAGGAAACTTTGGAGTTTTTGTAGAAACTTTAGTCATAAATTATGCCAGAGAAGATGTCTCCAAATAATAGATACAAAGCATGGACAAGAGTGACTTTTTTATTGAGACTCTAGAGCTGGTAGATACAAGGGATGAGAATTTCCTCTCAGTGCTCTTCGTTTCAATCACCACTTTGGTTTTTTACTGCTGTGGTCTGTGTTTTGGACTTCTGCTTTGGAATAACCCCAGCAAGGAGGCTGTAACAAGAACATAATTTGTTTTGCAATGGTTTAATAAAATACACTTCATCAGCTGTACAGGAATTAGCAAATGGGAGCAAATTCTAAACTAGGCTTTCTTTTGTACTTGGTCTCTTGCAGCTAATAAAGTTCTTTCTTCCACTTCTCTTTCTGCTCCACTTATACATTAAATTTATGCCTAAATAAGCATGTACTTGATGTAGCAAACTTCCTGATTTTCTCTGGAGCAGTGGTGAACTTAACTGCTCCCTCCCTTCTTACTTGCTGTGTGTATCATCTTAGTGCCAGTGATGTACTCGGTGAAAATGAAGGCGGTAGCTGTGCCCAGGAGACTAATCCAAAAAACAGAGCAAATATTTCTGGATTACCTTGTTTGCTTTCTCTTCTGTTTGTGTTGTTTGAAACAAATGAATTGTTGCTATTCTGTATTTAGCCTGTGTTATGCTGCTCTCCTTTCAGATCTGCAGAAGGCCTGTTAGGTGGCTTATGGTTTCCTCAGCCTTATTAGATATTACTCCTCCCTAAAGACTTTGCTCTAATACCATTATAGCTACTTAATAGTAGTTTCTCCTTATTTTTGTACTTATTTATTTGGGGGCATATTCTTACCTGCATCTGTATCCAGTATCACGTGCCTCCCTTTCCTGGAGCATTTCCATCTTCCCCACTGGAGCACCAATACTGTGTTTGCAGGTACCTTGGGGCTGGCTCTGCCTGTCTCTGGCTGTGCTCTCCCTCCCCATGTGGTGTCCTCCAGCTGCTGAGATAAGAGGCAGGAACATGAAGCCTCGCCCTTGCTCACTCATTAGTCTGAGCCCTGGTACTGAGTCTGCTTAGCATCAAGTGACTTGTTTTTCTTGTGTCTGAGACTGTGCTTACCTCCATAAATCAAAAAACAAGATCATAATCCTGAATTACTTGACACTAAACTTTTGCTTGGTTTCTTAACACAGCTAGACATATTAAATGCCTGAAAGCGGTTGGGAGGAATATTTCCAAAATACACATTTTCAAAGGCTGAAGGTGCAGTTCTCTGAAATGTTCATTTCAATCTCAGATCTCTTCTGCCTCTCCAAAATACTGTACTGATTCTTACCAAAAGCATGGAGAAGGATGAGTTGTTAAAATCTACTGAGATTAAAGAAGGATTCCTTGGTATTTTGTTGCACTATTATTTCTTTTTTTAACTCACTGGCCATAACAAGGTGAGGAAATGCTTACTGACTTGCTTGCCCAGGCAGATACATTTTAGCTTCAAATGCCTGCACTCCAGGGTTAAAACAGAGCAGTAATGTACCTTTTTGAGCTTTTTAAGAGAGAATGAAGGTTGCTTACATCATGTCCAGATATTCCTACCTGTAGATAACCAAAGAGAGGCATGACTCTAAAGACAGGGGTCTTACAAAGGGAAGGAGAGAGAAACTCCTCCCTGCAGCGTGGGTAGAAATGGGTTTTAGGGCATTTTGCAAATTCCGTGTTTTAATGTGTTTTGAGGAGACGTTGAGAGGCATCTTAAAAAGCCTTTTTAGTTCATAGCTGTATATTTGGGGGACAGTGTTTGATTTTTCTTGTCAAGCCTTGTTTATTGCTTCTTTTCGGTCTTTGAGGGAGCCGAGTTTTACTTCATGTGCTATAAACGATGCAAAAAGCACCCAGAAGACTGTAGATGGATCCTCTGCCTTTGTTATAAATCTATGTATATAGACTAAATAAATAGCTTCTTTCTGGGCTTAAAATCCTTACAGTGCAGCAGACAACAAAAATTTGTGTCTTGGAGTAGCTCCGAGAATTCTTTAATGCTGAAATATCTCTGCTGCTTGCGAACCTGGGGCTCTCCCTCCTCTAGATAAGCAGTTTCTGTTTAAACTGGTTTTTTTATGACTGTCCTTTTGGGCAAGCGTTGGCACAACTGACGGAGACTCTAGGAGTGCACGGCAGGGAAAGAAGAAGTTTGAAGGTAAGATTAAACAAGTCCTCTATGTTAAAAAGAGCAAGGGAAAAGAAAAAATCTTTGTGTGTGGGGTATTGGCTTTCTTTGGCTCTTGACAGTTTAAATGTACACTGAAAAAGACTGGAGCTCTTTAAAAGCTTTGTAAGTT
The DNA here is from genome assembly GCA_013400175.1 of Phainopepla nitens. Lineage (NCBI taxonomy): Eukaryota > Metazoa > Chordata > Aves > Passeriformes > Bombycillidae > Phainopepla > Phainopepla nitens. Next base: position 1,928,246 of record VXBQ01016349.1, read on the forward strand.
GTTTTCTTCTCTTTCAAGAAAACAGAATTTAGATAGAAACATCTTGTTTCAACTAGCAACTGAATTAAATGTTGAAAATAGAACATTTTGGTTGAATTTGTTGGTTTCTTTTTTTTTTCTTTTTTTTTTTTTTTTGGCAATTACTAGATTTGCAAGAAAAGTACATTCTGTTTTTATGCAAGCCTTCCTGTGAGCAGTGTGTGTTCTCTGTCTGGGAAGTAGTGCTGTCTGAAGCCCCAAGTACCTTGTGGCAGCTTGGCTCCTAGAATATATTGTGTATTATCTTTTACGGAGGATGTCGGCCGATGTCTGGATCCCGGCAGCGAAATAGCAGCAGGGGAGGCAAGACAAACCTGGGATTTATTGTGGATTGCTATTGGAACTGCAAATGGGAGCCAGGAAAATGGGCAGTGGAGGGTGTTCTAGTCCCTTGTACGGGCAGAAAGCAGCAACAGCAGGGGGTGTTTTAAGCCAGTATTTAGGTGAGATGTATTTCCTTTATTTCTTGTCTGAGTCTGGTGGGCAAAACCCGACTTGGGGGACATTCAGCCTTTTTTCCCCCAAACTCCCAGTATAGGGGAGGGAACGAGGTGCTGACTGCAGCTGCTAGAGAGAGACCAAAGTCAGAAAAGGAGCTGAACTTTTATTTTCTTCCAGTCTTACCAATTGGCCTAGCCAAAAAAGAGCATAAAATAACAACAGCTGTTAAAAAAAGTCAAAATTGTGTGCCTGTATCAACAGATGTTTCCACGAGCCATTGATTTTTAGGTTGGTCCAGCTTAAATACAGTGTGAGGGTGAAAAGAATCAAAAAGGTAGAATCTTATCTAGGAGACGTTTCTCTGGTTAGGAGAACTTTATAAACTGTCAGAGAAGCCATAAACAAAGTTGCACCAAAATATATAGTGGCTTTTAGTTTAAATTGTGAAAATATTTTGCTTTCAATAGCTTTCAGATCTTTTGCTGGGTATTTTTGCTTATGCATCTGCATTAAGTAAGCCCATTTAACAAAACCTGATCCTCTTATAAACATGGAATAAGGACAGTATCCCACATATGGGTTTCATTAATTTTTGCATGTTTTGAAGTTGCCTTTTTTTCCTCCGAAAGGCAAACTTCAGAAACAGAAGAGACTAGTGCTGCATGATAGCCAAAAAGGACTAAGTGAGGAATAATAACTTGGAGTAGTTAAATTATTTGACTGTTGTATAACAGATTTTTTTTTTTTCTATAGAGAATGGTGCTGCAAAATCTGCATTCCACCAGTTGGTGTTACTGGTTTGCTTTGATGGAACTGACATCAGTTCTGCTGGTTATCTGCAAGTTTTTGTGCTCCTGAGTCTTGTAAATGTTTTGGATTTTAGCCTGAAGAGAAAGCTTCAGAACATTTTCCTCTTTCTTCCTAAGAAAACAAAACCAACCCTTTCCTTGTAGTCACTGGCAAGAAATCTCAGATGCTCCATATTCCTTATCTGTAGCACAACAATTTGCAGCTCCTAGGACAGTCCAAATCAGAAGGATAACTCAGGGAAATTGCAGGATATAATAAATGCTCCTTTTTTGATGTTTTGGTGCCATTTATCATCATTCATTGTCTTAAATGTATTTACCTATTGAAAAAAGCTATTATGTAAATGCAGCATCTCTGGCAGGTGGGGAATGAGAGAGAAGAGCACAAAATCTCAGCAACTAAAACTTTCCTAAAGCACCTGTATTGGCCTGACATTCCCTGTGTTTGCAGGGACATTACCAAGCTTTAACTGAGTGGAGAGGCATGGGAGCAGGTCTTGGGACCCATTATTCCAGTTAGGATTTAACCTTGCAACAACAAATGTTACTGTAGAGGGATCTTTGAAAAGCTGGTAGAGGTGTAGGATATGTTAGTTTAGAAACTTAGAATAAATATTTTATTCTTTTTCTGGAGCAGCATCAACTGTTGAGAAAATTCCTCACTAATGGTGATACTTCCACATATCTGGCTATAATTATACATGCTTTCTGCCCTGAAATTCCTTTAAAAATACTTTCTAATATCAGGCTACAGGGGAGAACCTACTCAGCATGGATTGATGTAGCAGTCCTTAATGATGCCTTTGTGGACCCAATGAATCCTCACCCTTGTGTATACATCTTTAGTCCATAGGGATGAAAGTGGGGTAAAAATGGATAAAACCAGGGTTTTTTCCACAGGGTCAACATTCTCTCCTGGGCTCTTGAGCTGTAAAGACATGTTTGTTTAATATTCTTTACAGAGGACTACCAGGGAAACGGATAAAACAGTGAGCAAAGGAATACTCATGTGGTCCTAAAGCAGACCTCCCAGGCGGGAGCTGGGTTCCAAATGCCTCCTCTCAAAGTTTGCGTTGGATTTCATTTCAGTTCAGTTCCAAACGCGTGGAGAGAGGGCACGAAAATACTGGTTGGATGTGGGTGTAGGTAGGAGGGTGATCTGGAGTGTCTGTTATTGCTGGGAGAGGGGCTTGGCTGCACTCAGAGCATCTCAGTTACCCCTGGGGGCCGGGATCCTCCTCCCCACAAAGCAAACAGAAAAATTGGAAGGGCAAAACAAATGCCACAGTGTCCTCAATCCACTGCCTTCATTAGCAGCCAAGCAAAAAGCTGACCTGGGAATATGATGGGTGTCTTTGTACAGTGCTCTGCTTTCCCAACGCTTCCCCTCCCAGATTTCCAATTACAAGATGAAAGAAAAGATAACTTTTTCCCTTTTGACACAGTGCCTGGCCAGGACAATACACTGGGTCGTATGGGCTTCTTAAAGGCTGAGTCCTAGGGACTTCAGTTAAAAAGGAAAAAAAAAAAAAGAAAAAGAAAAGAAAAAAGGGAAGCTGAATCATTTTCTGGCATGATTTATTCATCTGAATGACCCGTGTCTGTTTTTCAGTTAGATTACAATGCTTTAAACTGTAGGCATGAAAGAATGGTAAAAGTTGAATAATTTCCTTAGTTCAAGATGTGTCATTTTTATATTGTCCATTAATTTTACTCACTCATGCCATACGTCATTTTTGTTAGCTTTATCCTCCAATTCATCTACATAATCTGCTCTCCTGTCTCTGGTTTTTAGCTAGAGACATAATTCACCAGAGAGAACCATGCACCAGACATTTCATGGCACTGATCTCATGTTATACTGAGGCATCCTGGGGTGGCTCAGGCAATGTCTGCCTGCTCCTGTGCCCTGCCCACAGCAGTGGGGTCATTTCAGAGCACAGGGATGTTTCCTGCACTTTGCAAATGTGAGGTGCTTTGTTTTCCTGCTTAAAAACTCAAACTGATTTTTAACCTCATATCTTGAACTGCAGAGATTCAGTCTTTCTAGAATGTGTTGTTATGGGAGAACAGAACATATGTTTTTAGTTCTGTAAATCAATACTCTCTTATATCCTATTATCTATCCCAATCATGTCAGAATATGCTTTTTTATTATGGATTATATAAAAATGAAAAACTCCTTTGATTTTTGAATTTGTGAGCTTTATAGATAATAATGTTTCATTAAATGTTTCATCCCATTAAATGGGATGTTTCCCATTTTTCTTGCACTTGAGACAAATGCAATGATCTCTTCCTTAACTCCTCTGTAGGACAAATTATTAGACATTTCTTGATTGGGCTTGGGCAGACCTTCATGTAATTGAGGGATGGTCTGTGCAAATCAATTTCAAGTGACTAGTGTAATGTTTACGGTGGCTTAAAAACTCCTATGAATGCAATTTCCTATTTTAAATACCTTTATTTATGTCACTATCCATCCAGATCCTTGAAATTGTAATCCTTCCTTTGTAGGAGAATCACAGTAATTAGTGAAGATTATCACTCACTGTGTGCATGTACAATTTACATGTTTATTGCCAGCAACTGAAAACCATAAAGGAAAACATAAACAAATCTATTGTGCCCAACTTTAGCATTGGATGAGATCAGACAAGTGCGCGTCACTTCTTCAGCAGCAGCTCCAGGCTGGGCTGTGCCAGCTGTGAAATCAAAGCATGAACTTCCATCTGCTTGTTTTGGTTGCAAATTGTGTTACTCTTTACAGAAGTCCCCATTTTTTTGGTGTTTGACCCAATCTGTAAGTCGTTAGACCCCGTGCCCTGGTGGGAAGTGCCTGATCACAGGAGCAGCTGACAGGAGGACACAGAGGATGTGCAGCTGGTTTGTTGCTGCAGTTCATAGCTCAGGTGCTCCTTGACAGCCTCTTTTGGGACTGTTCCTGCTTTATCCACTCATGTTTTCCCTTCCCTGTGTTCAGGATGTTGAAACTCACAGAGCAAAGCAACATGTCCAGTGCTTGACAGCAAAAGTATTTCTCTCAACTCCCATAACACGCCAAATAAATATCTGTGGCCTGGTCCAAGATCCCACAGCACTTCAGCCAGCTAGACATCCCAATTGCAGTTATTTTTGCTAAAAGAAGAAACAGATCTTGCAAAGTGATGTTGAGTCAGCTGAGGGGTTGCTAATCTCTTGTGTGGGTTGTGTTTCTCCTGTAGCCATTTGGGAGCAGTAAGATGGGCAGTTGACTTCCTCTGGAAGGATGTTCAGGCATGCTCCGTGTCTAACCAAAGCTTTGGCATTTTTCTGAAGGTTATTTGGACAATAGAAATTCTTTAAAAATGTACACTGAGTCTATGAGAAATATTAGAAAAAGGGAAGGTCAGGAAGAGACTGAAGGTCTCTCAAGGTGTTTTTGTATTTTCTCAAAACACATGCTCCATGTATCTGTATGTCTGACAGCTTTCCAAGCCCTCCTCATTCCCTCATGGCTCTTAAGCTGTTTGTTAGACAGTTCAGTCCTTGAACTCAGACATAGGCTGCAGCTGGACAGTGGATTGTTTGATGTTAAATTCATCTCAGTCGTGTTGTCCCAAAGTGTTGCTCCATGAGGAAATGCCTCTCTCCAGACATTGGTGTGAATATATGATTTCAGTAGGGAAGTTTTGGGAGAGTCTCGGGCTGGAGAATAAAACTTGTGTTGGTACTGTGGATAATTTACCCCAATGATTAAATCAAACTGATGAATTTGGAGGTGTTTTAGGGCCACGATTGTAAAGGTTTGTTACTGCATCACTGACCTTCCCCTTTAGACTAGCATGGATTTGCCACAGATGGGATTCCTGTGATGTCTGGTTGTGGGGGGCTGTCTGTGCCTCTCTGTGACTCCTTTTCTCTCCGTGCCCTGCCTCGTAGGGGAATTCAAAACCACAGCCAGCCTTTTGGAGCCATTTGTAGCTTGGTGGGACACTGGGGGGTCGTGCCATGGCCAGAGGAGGGATGCAGCTCTGGACTGAAGTGCCACCACCCCACAGGGATGCAGACAGGCACAGTGGGACTGGGTCCGCCACAAAACTCCTCTCAGTGTTGCCGTGCTCCTGCAAACGTGAGAAATGCCATGAGAAATCCAGGGCTCTTGACCAGGATCTGTGGTGTGAGTGCTTGGTGTGGTCAACAGCAGCCTGGTCTGCTCCAAAATCCACGTTTGAGTGTATCCATCTTGATCTGGTCTCACGTGGGTGCTCAGCAGACACAATGGATGTGCTTTCCTTTCCAGATTGGACATGCTCCTCTTACAGGCTTTGCAGCATTAGAGCGCAGATTTCCTTTGCCTTATTTAGTTTTAGGGGAAAAAGTGATTTGTTTTGTCTATCCTTGCAAGTGCCAGAAATGTAAAATTTTAAAAAGCCTTTCCAAAAAGCTGCTCTCTTTTAAGAAAAGAGCAATTGAAATTTTAATTCTTCTCTCTTACTGTCTGATGAATTTATTATCACCTTGTTTTAGTGCCCAAAAGTGGGTTTTGCATTGCTTAAAATGGGGAGAATTTTTTCCTTTCATCTGCTGCTCCATTAGTTCCTATCAGAGTTGCAGTTTAAAAAGTTAATATGCCTGAGTATTTCTGCAGATTGCATCATTGCAGTGTTTCATAACGATATGGCAAAAGTAATTTGAAACAGATAACAATAGTTCAGTCTGTTTCAGGATAACCGTGATTTCCTCGTCATTAAGAGGTCTGTTAGCGGGTGGAGGAGGAGGAGGAGGGGTTTTATCTGGATGTATTACAGATCATATGGTGTGATCAAGTGTGGGTTTTTTTGTTTTTTTCTTCCCCTTCTTTTCCTTGCCTTGAAATCTGCAGCTCTGGAGTTGGGTTTGGATATGAAATGATTGGATAGTTTCAAACTCCTGTCTGCGCAAAGCAGCTCAGAGCTTCCAGATGTTTCCAATAAGGAGCCCAGAACTGTCGCATCAGCAGCCGGTGGCTGGGGCTGCTGCTTGTGTCTCCTCTCCATTTTGAGCAACTCGCCAAAAAATGAGAGAATTATTTACTTGTTAGAGTAGGTCTTTTTAAAATTTAATCTTTATTTTCTGATTGTCTGTTTCATTGTGTTTCAGAGCATAAGTGCTGTATACTGTCTAAACACTTGTATGGCATTCAAGGAGTGCCTTAAATAGCTGGACAAAAGAGACTGGAAGCCTCTGTTCTGCTCTGTCCAGGCCGAGTTGTGTTCTGTGTCTGCCCAACAGTGCCTGTGTGGATGGCAGGCTGTGTGCAAGGCAGGATTTCTAGCCTGAAACAATTTCTAGCCTGAAGCAAAAGCCCCACCTAACGTGGGAAGAGAGTGATGGTCTCCCAAGGGAGAGTGTGTCTGGCACATTATCTTCTATTTGTTTATGTTATATTCCCCCCATTCCCCCCTTCAACAGAAGGGGCTGGAAATGAAGATGAGATGCACTTTGGGTGTCTGTCGTCATCACTGGTCCCCTGATCTTTGCTGTGAGTCAGGAACATAACTACAAAAAAAAAATCGTGGGACAAATTAGGGATTTGGAAGCTTAAATTAAAAAAAAAAGAAGAGAGAGAGAAGGGGTTATTTTTTTCTTGGTGTGTGTTGATTCTTTCCCTCTGTGGCTGAAGGTGTAGGGGAATCAAGGAGATCAACTGACAGCGTTTACTAGATCTAGACACATGATTAAGGAGTAAGGCAGGTTATCATCTTGATTCACAGGACATGCACCAAGTCCTGGGACGCAAACTGTGCCCAGAATCACCCAGCCTGGCGTGCATCTGATCGCTTCCCTGGCTGTTTCTCTCCACCTATCTGCATCTTCCACATGAGCTTTCTATTCCCTGCTGCCCCATGAAAGCCTACACTGGGTTACTTACGGCTTTTGGCCATCCCAAAGTGCTTGTGCAAAGCTCAGGAAAATTGGCCTCTTTGCTGTGAAAGCTGCACATATGCCAGCCTGTCTCCCATCTGCTGCAACTGGAGATGTTTCTCATTTACCTGCGAGAAGAGTGAGGTGGTGTGAGCCACAAAAGACTGGGTGTTGATGCAGCTACAAGTTGGACCCATCTTGCATCTCTGTGGAAGATGCACTGTCACAGTTATGCACAGCGCAGTGTCACACATACTCACCTCCTCTGCAGGGTGGGCTTTCCTTGAGCCCTGCAGCTGGACATCTCTTTCTGGTTGCCAGAGGAGCTCTGTGGATCAAAGGTGAAGTGCTTTAAATGAAGTGTCTGAGCAGAGCTGTGCAGTTGTTGTTAGGATAAATCTTGCCGGGGTATACCAGCAGTAAATAAATTGATTCGAAAACAAATCTATCTGCTATATCAGTTTAAAAAAAAAAAAAAGGTGTTCCATAATGAAACATTAGAACATCATTAAGACACTGTGATTGTTGCAACTTTCTACACCTGAACTAAATTCGCATACATTGTTTATGGCTTTCTGTCTTGTAAATTTAGATTTGAGGAAATCTCTGCCTTTTATGGTTGTGTTTGAAGGGCTGGAATGCTGTCACAGCCATTTCTGATTCCTTGTCTCGATGGGCACATGACTGCTGGGACTCATTATTTGTGGAGAAAACTGGTGGCTCCAGAAAGTCCCCAAAGTACGACCACATTGTGTGTGTCCTAATACTGAAAGCAGAAGCTCTGCTCATTGTTGGAGGGAACAGAGTCATTGGCTGAGATCCTGAGCCAGGGATTGTAGCTGTAAGGCAGTCTCATAGAGGAATCCTCCTCAGTTCAGCTAGTGGTGTGGTGGAGATGAAGATTTGGGATCTGAGGGAGAGACTGCAGTGTAAGGGAAGTGTGGGGGGACCCTCACACTGACTGGTTAAGAGTGTACCTGTGTCCCTCACTGGGAGCAGCTCATCTGCTGCGAGTCTCAGCCTGCTCCAGCAGCTGAGGATGTGCTCAGGTGCAAGGCTCAAGCCTGACCTTGGTGTCAGGGCTGGCCACTGTGTCATCAAGTCTCAGGAAAGGATGCCCTTCGCTTGGTTCTGAGTCTGCTGAGCTGAGCTCAGTTCTGAGCTGTGCTTTTGTGTAGTCTGACTGTACAGATTGGGATGTTGCACCCAGGAGCTCATAGTTGTATGTGGTGGTTCTGTAAACCTCTGTTTTTTGGTGTTTTACCAAACAGACATGGAGGAGACTCGGTTCCTGTATTACTCACAGGCAGGCTGTGGTGCAATGTGTTTGGGCAGTCAGAAGACTGGGTAGCGCTGGGAGGAGAGAAGTGGAGTGTTTGCTTGAAGCAGATGGGTTTAGATCTCCTTTGGAAGGCTCATCTTGCACTCAGATGCCGAGAACTTGCATTTTATCCGTTCCAGTAGGCTGCAGGGTTTGAGTCACCTTTGCCAGAGTTTGAGCTGGTGGCCACAAATCTCCTTATACAACCAGGGAACCGGGACCACCCTACAGGACTGGATGAAAAGACCTCCAACCCCCTAGCTGAGCTCCAGGAGTGGAGCAAATCCCAGCAGCAGGAGGTGGGCCAGTTCCCCCGGCGCTGCCGAGGGTGGCTGTTGGAGATCAGCAATTAAACCTCGGGTTGATAAGTGCTGTTTGCAATTCTGCGTTTTCTGCTTTGCAGCTTGGGATTAAAAATTGCTGCATTTTCAGCTTTTCCATCTAGCAAAGCAGCAAGTTCGGGTCGCTACGAACTCCCAGTCTCCGAAAACTCCGCTTCCCCTTTTCTTCTCTCTTTTTTTTTTTTTCCTTTCATTTTGAACCGCCTCCATTCCCTTTTGAATCGGTGAATGAGAGAATGTCTAAAGCCAGGGAAGTATGGAAAGATTTCATCCCTGGAGAGGTCAGGGTGGGGTGGAAAGCGGAGGGGGCTGCAAGGGGGCAGTTTGAAAACAGGAAACCATGTGGCAGTGAGCATGCAGGGCCCAGCTGATGTGAAAGAGCTATTGAGAGAGACTCGCGCTGGCCCCGGCATTAAAAAGACAAAAAACTTTAGGGTTGGTTTTTTGTTTTTTTTTTTTTTTTTCCCAAGAAAAAAAGCGCTGCCTTTCAGGCTAGAGCAGAAGAGGGAAGATTGTATTTTCTGGACAACTAGTTGCTGAGATGTTTGTTGCAAACAAACCAAGAAAAGAGTAAATGGCTGATTTCCTTTTTTTTTTTTCTTTTTTTTCCCATATGCGCTGATTAAATCATGAGTTTCCATTCCTGGTTTAGGAAAGCATTAACCTTGAAACTGTCTTTCATTCACCTGGCCTTGGGGAGTAGGAAGAGTCTTTTTACCTCTTGAAAAACATGTCCCTTTGCTCTCAGTCTCGTTTTGGACTGAGCAAACACACCAAGTGCCTGCAGCCAGAGGTGGAAGAGGCTGGCAAAGAAAGCTGCTGCTTTTTCTTCTCCTGCTCCCTCCTCTTTTTTTTTTTTCCTCTCTCTGAATCATGCTCCCACAACTGCAAAGTACATTTGAAAGCTGGGAGAACACTGCTGCAGGACTAAAAAGCTGAGCAATGACGTCCCAGCCCAAATCAGGAGGGAGTGGCTTTATTTCATTATTTTCTTTCCTTTTGCCCAGTGCTGTCATTAGAAATTCAAACTTAACGCAAACCCAAGCCGTCTTGCCCGGTGAACAGTAAACTGACTCGGAAGGAGGAAAGTACTTTTTTTTTTGTTGTTTCTTTCAGTGCACGAGGGCGTGAAAAACAGAACACTTTGGTGACAGTATTTGCGTTGGATACGGAGATTTTTTTTTTTTTTTATTGTTTTTGCTTTTTTCCTGAATTAGACCCGTCGTGGCTGAGCCTACCTTCTGCCTTTCCACTTGGAGCGTCTGTATTCCTGCTGCACACATCTGGCTTTTGTTCTCTTTTCAGGCAGGATTTTCATTCTGGTGCTTTTTGGATATCAGAGTTGTCTGGAAAACATTTTTTTATAATTATTGCTGTAGCAGGAAGGCTGATACCATTCTTAGCAGTCACAAAAAAAATAATCCTATATGTATAAAGCTGTCTTCAAATACCTTTTGTTTGCTATAAGTTCCTGCATTGCCTGTATAAGCAAATCTGTTCCGAGAAGACTTTATCAGCCGGGCGCAGCGCTGGGATTTTCGTTTTCCTGTTAAGAAGCTCTAAGGGCAGGCTGGTGGGCTGAGACACGGGGACTCCTCAGCACGGATGTGAGAGGTCTGGGGCCGTGCTCAGCCCGGGGTTCATGGTGGGCTCTGCTCCTCCGCTCCCGGCTCTTTGGACAAAATGTACGAACGCCACAAGAGGCGATACAGCCTGTGCGACATTTCCAAGGTGGACAGGACTGTAGATGTTGTGTTGTTGAAGGTATGATGTTTGTATGTATTTATTTACGGGTTCCCTTCCCTATCTCCAGGGGATCAGTCTGCTCCTTGTTGTGCTCGTGTCCCTTTGGGTGATGCAGAGGGGAGGGACAGGTGGAAGAGCTCTTGCCCTATAGCATGGAGATGGTTTTGAGTGTTATCAAACCATATCATGTCAAATATTAATATCTCTGCAACTAGATAATCTCTTGTGGCATGCACAGGGAGAGCTCCCTGGCCATCTTCCCTGCCCTCTGCCCTTAAACAGTCCCTGGTTTGAAATCCCAGGTGGGTTTTTTGTGTGAGGGGGGAAAGAGTTTCCTTTTCCAGTGCTTGCTTTTGAGGTTGAAAGGCACATGTTCCCCAAAAGATGCATTCTGCCAAAAAAAGGCATGGTGGATCCTCCTTGGCCTCTGTTTTTTTTGTTTGTGTTAGAAGGGTTGCTGTCAGTCTTGCTGTTTGGGTGTGATTTTGTCTGAGGATGGGTTGGAGCAAGAATCAGGAGTGGCTCTTGGCTAATTGTCCCAGTGTGTTCCTCCTCTAATCTAAAATTAGCAAGTGCTCCACCAAATGGCACAATGGCAGTCTGGGAATGTCCTGTCTCTGTAACAGCTTTGTGGAGCTTCAGCAGTTTCCTGGCAGAGTGGATGGAAATAGGAGAGAAGCCAGAGGGACTGCAAAACACAGCCCAATTCAGAGATCTTAACTGCTGGAAGAGCATTTCCTTTCCCTCTCCCTTTTTCTCTTTTCTCTTCTTAGCTGAAGTCATGGGATTCTACATGATCCTATTGCTTCCTTTTTTATTGTTTTTCATTCATGCTCTTGTTTCCAAGTCAGGACAAAAATATAGAACAAATTTATTTTCAGTTAATTCTTGTTCAACTTTTTCTGCACTAATATAGACCTAGCTCTTGTTAACTTGCTTTGTTATGAATGATTTTTTTTTCCTTTAATTCAATGTGCCCACTGGTTTTCTGTGGCACAGATAGCTGTAAGTTGTTTTCTCTACCAGCTCAATTCTTCTGAGTATTTTTGAACTCTGGTGTTACTGATGCTGGTTGTGGATTGAATCCCATTATATTCCGTCTATAGACACAGTATGACTCATTAAAAATGCTCTTGTATTGTGCACACAATACTTCTGTGAAAGGACTGTTAAATAATTCTTGGGAGGAGACCTGGTACCTCTGACAATCTTGGTTGCCAGTAAAAAGGACGATCTTTTCCTTTATGAAGAGTATGTGAATGCCTGGGTTGAAATACAATTCACTAGAATTATCCAACTTAATACTTCTGATGTCATCAGTTCCTTAAATTAGTTTTTGTTCAGCAAAGCTTAGATTTTATAACAAAATGTGGCTCTTGTTAGTTCCAACTGGTATTTTCCTAATTGTGTTTCAGAACTGTGGGTTATACTGTCTGTTCCTGCAAATGACTCAGTGTCCATATATGTGTGAGTGTGTGCACGCATTGCTGCTCCCAACATGGGCTGTACAGCCTGCAGATGTTTAAAATAGGAGGGTGCTGGTGACAGCTACAGCTACAATCAACTCTAGCTCGATTTTCTGTCATGTTTTCTCTGGTTTCTATAACATAACTGGTAGACGAAATTAAATTTTGACGATCTAGGGATCCAAGCCAGCGCTCGAGTGCGTCAGTGGCAGATCATCTCTTGACGTTAATGGGAGTTGGATCAGGCCCTTAATGAGGGAGCTGGGGGGTGGGGTTTCTGTTGGGTTTGGTTTTCATTAAAATACTGAAATAAAACTGTACCTTATCTAGGCCATTATATTTTGGAGAGTTAAGAGGATAGGTTTCTTAAATATTGAAAAAAAAGTACATGTCCTTAGAAAAATGCAAAACCAAATCGGATCCATCAAGAGTCTTTGAGCTAATGAAATTTTAACAAGATACCTGCAAAGCACCCAGCAGCTTTCAGTTTGGCTGCAGGTTGACTCAGACAAGCTGTCATTTCTTGAGTAGTAGATGAATATGTTCTTTGCTTCATGTTAAGATCGAGAACTCAATAATCGCAGAATTGTTTATGTTTAAAGGACCCTTAAGATCATCGAGGCCAGCCATTCACCCAGCACTGGTCAAGTCCAGCTCTAAACCGTGTCCCTCAGTGCCACGTCTACGCATCTTTTAAATACCTCCAGGGATGGTGACTCAGTTGTGACATAGGAAAGAAAATCAGCTGCTGAAAAAGGACAATGGGAACAAGTAGCGAAGGAAGAAGATCTTATGCCATTTTGGGTACTAAATGTTTATAGATGAGATTACATTTGCGTTGATTGCATCCATTCTTAGATACAGCCGCAGAAGAATTTTTGGTTCCTACCCATTATTTTGCAGTGCATGTGTTGTCTGAAGGGCCACTGTCTTGAGGCTCAAATTTTCCATGTTTAGATTGAGCCTGAAACAGTGGCTTGTGAAGTTATGAAAAAAATGAACCTCGACGATTTTGAGGGTTGATGCACGCAATTACATTTGGCTTTAGCATAGTTTCTTCCTCCTCTCCACATGTGAAAAAGCAAGAGGCAGCAGGTTACCAGCAGTGTCCCAGTCCCTGCTGGAGGTGGGACTTCATGCTAGGAGGAAATTCCTTACTGTGAGAGACGTGAGGCCCTGGCACAGCTTGTCCAGAGAAGCTGTGGGATCCCCCATCCCTGGAGGGGTTCAAGACAAGGTTGAATGGTGATTTGAGCAATCAGGGAAGTTGTCCATGTCTATGGGAATGGTGTTGGATTTGGATCATCCTCAAGATGCCTTCCAACCCAAACCATTCTATGATTCCATGATTTTGTGTCCTTTCCTGGCTGCTGCAGCAAACTTGATGAACTTGGATCCTGAACTTAGTGAATGCAGGGAAGCGTGGATGATGCAGAAATGACATAAAAATTTGCTGTCATTGTTCCTGCTGGGTTTGCATTGTAGCAGATGAGGGAGAAGTTATGGGGTGTGTGGGATGTCTGCTTGTCTGAACATTTTGCTGAGCTCTGAGCAGCTACGTGCAGGGTAAAGCAGTCTGTGCTCTGTTATTGCAAGCCCAAAATGGGAAGTCTCAGTGTGCCCATGTGTGCCTTGGCAGCCCTGTCTAATTTTTATGTTGTGCCTGCTACCACAAATAAAACTGTCTAGGGACAGGATACGAAAACCACGCTGGCTGGCACCTTGCAGATACATGTGAAGTCAGACAGGTGTTCAAGTGGCAGTGCTTTGCAGAGTTACAGAGGAAGAATTGGGCTTGCTTTGGGAATGGGAGACTGAGTCATCGCAGCTGGGAAGGTTTTTTAACAGTTTCTGCCTGTATCTGCATTTCACCTCTGTATGTGAATGCTGAAGCTGTTAAGAGTAGGCATCAGGAGTAAGTTTTTTCACAAATGGGGCAATGAGGTTTGATTTTTCTGCATTTCAGATGAACCAATCCCATTCAGCTTCCAGCTGAAGATCAGAACATTATTCCTGAAATTAAAAAAAAGCATTAATAATTAATCAAGGTATTTTGAAATTAAAAGGACAGCCCTATTAATTAGTTGTTCTGCTTCCTGGATGCTCTGGTAGCTTTACTCCAGTACCAGGGAAGATCCTCTGGAGGGATCCCTGCCTACCTAAGGCCAAGTGCCATTTACAGCGCCCTAAGCTAAAAGTAGTATGTGGAGAAGTCCCTGAATCAACTGAAACTAAGCTTCTTTACATTTATGTTGAAGTTTTTCTTCTTTATTGACACATAAGCAAGTTCATTCCTGCTTTGGAGTTGTTCTGGGGGCAGGATGTCCCCAACTGATGGGTGTGTGATGTTCATGAAACTTTGTGGGCCTAAAATGACTGGACTTTAATCCAACATCTGTCCATGCTGTTCTGGTCATTGAAGGACAGAAGGAGAGAAGTGTCTTTAGAATGATGTGTAGAGAATTTTTGAGTTTTTCTGTTTGTGTGTCATATAGAATTACAACTGGGAAGGCAGCTTAAATGAAATTATTGTGTTTTCACATTAGGCACATACATGTTTGTGGGAATTTTGCTCCCATATTGGTTAAGAGATGTTTGGTTTATTTTGCAAAGCCAGTGCTGTTATTTTTGAAGCTTAATTAAAGTCTGTTGACTTTTAGTTTTGCTAGTGGAGGACATCCCAGTGCCAAGGGCTGGAAAATGTACTTGGGACACACGTTCCTTTTCCCAGCTGGGACATTGCTGGGGGATAAATGCACTCTAGGAATTTAGTGTTGCTCTTGCACCATAAAGAGCTAATTTATTCAGTCATGTAACATGTCCTGTGCTTGTAGGAGCCTTTTTTGGTGAAATCCCTTAATACAGTTTTCTGTAGCACTGCTGGCTTGTTGCTATGAGAAAGGTCAGTTTGGACCTCCTTGAAAAAAATGTCCTGATACGATGTCACCAGCTCTGTAAGTGTAAAAGACTCAGTGTAGCATAATCACAGTGCTAGAAGAAAAATCTCCATAGAAATCATTGCAGAAATGCAAGTTTGTCCCTTCTGGCATGTCTTTGAGAATGTCTTTGTGTTCTGCATCCACCTGTTAATATCTTCCCCCAAAGCTAAGAAAACACACAGGGAGATTACCAAAATAATTTAAATAAAAAATAAGTGTGGAATTTGCAAGCAAATTGATATGTTCTCTGTTAATATTGTCTGGCAAGAGGATTGCCAAAGCAGTGATTGTTGCTCTTGATGTGAGTTTTGTGTGTATGGAGTCTTTCTGCAGCAACAGATGTTGAGGGCAAACAGTGGAAATTCCTTCCCCAGATGCCCCATGCTTCACGCTCCTTTTCAAAGTGTTTTGGAGGATCTTGAAAGGTGATTTTTGTGAAGGGGGTAAATCAACTTTTGCTTCAGTTTCTAGAGCAGGAATTGCAGGCAACTGGATAATTTCATTGTAAATGGAATTGTAAAGTTAAAAGTTGGGTCAGCATAAACATTGAATTCCAGTTACATGTACAAATGTCTTTAATCCTATAGGAAATTTTCAGGGGCAGGAAATTCCTAGAAAATAATTACAATATGCATAGAACTTAAAAAAAAATATCATTGTATCATTTCTACTTGTGAAAGAAATTAGTTGTAATTGAGTTTAAGGTATTGCTTTTTTCTGCTACTTTTATTCTACAATGGATATTTAAAATGGATATTACTCAATGTGGTGTACAAGTACTCAATGATACAATAAGCAAGCTACAATTCCTCTCCTAAATATTTTCCTGTGTGCAGTAGTATCTTGTTTTAACTGCAAGCTAGATCATAGTCTGGAAGCTGGGGAAAATAAAAGAAGAATGGAAACTTGCACACTTAGGACAAAGTTAAAATAATATGGAGGGAGGATGACTCTCTAGGGATCTGCTAGGAAATGAAAGTTAAATTCATCTGGTTCTTTGTGCTCTGGAGATGTTGATTTATATCACGACCAGTGAGGTTGACAAGTGCAAACTTTTGCAATAGCAAAAGATTTCCTGAAAGGTCAGTGTGTTCTCTTTATTGTGAAATGGAAGGCAAGAAGAGTTAAAATAAAACCAGAGGGAGAGAAAAAGGACTTTTCAATGCTGGAAATGTAGGAGAGCTACATAGGAGCCACGTAGTCCCTGGCCCCCAAGGTGCCTGTTCCGAGTGAGCCTCCACCACACAGCTCTGCCCTGGATATTGTTGGAGTGTCTTTGAGAAGGAGGTTCTGATCCTGGTTTTATGGGCAGGCATCACACTGGAGTGGATTAGATAATTCCTTGTCCAAGACCAAGGGAGAGGAAGGAAGAGCCTGGGAGTGGAGTCTGGGGTCACTCACTGTTCCTGTGGGACAGAGGACACCTCAGCCCACGGTGTCTCACAGCTTGTCCAGCGCCGTCCTTTTCTTATGCCTTAATTCACATCAAGTTCCAAGTTCAGAGTCTGCAGGAAGATGTCCCCGAGAGTCAGGAAATACCTGTGTGTGCCCAGAAAGACAAATGGAACCATCTGCTGCTCGCAGCTCCAGCTGGTGTCCTAAAGGCCTCTCTGAGCGTGGAGCCTGCTGGTGTTTCACAGGCAAACAGAAAATCCTGCAGGATTCAGTCTTTGGTGCCTGGGGATGTGCTTCCATGATTCATTCTGTGTCTGAGCTGCAGATAAACACATTCAGGCTTCTGTATGGAAAAATAGCTGGTTCTCTCCTGGCATTTCTTCAAAAACTGTGTATTGAAACTCTGTTCCCAGAGGCTGTTTCATATTCTCTCTGCCACTGGAACAGCACTGCATCCTCTGCTCCCACCGCAAAGACTCGGGATGCCTGGAATCAATGAGCTATAATCAGTGTGAGCAAGCAAGAAAGTGTGGGGCTTTTATCATCTTCGGTGGCCACCAGCCTGTGGTCCTGTTGTTGAGCTTCTCTCAGCAAAACAAGAAACTGGGGGAAAAGGGAGGAATATTCTCACATGCAATGCACACGTATCTGCAAAATCCCAAGACAACCTCATTTCAAATTTCTCTGTACCGGTGCATTCCCCAGCTCCTGATGTTCCTGATGCTTTTATAAAGACAATTTCCTCTCCAGCTCTTACTGTCTGTACCTATAGTCACTAGTCCTGAGTCGTCACAAGCAGAATTCAGGTGTTGAGGAGGGATCCCAATACTCAGTGTTGGCCTGTGGATAGTGGGGTTTGTGTTTTGAGTATCTGTGGACCACCCAGTTCCCTGAGAGCACGCAGTAAACCTCCCTCAAAGCCTGTCTGGGCTCGTTTTGGCCCAGGGAATACTTGTATATAGTAGTGGTTTCCTTTGTTTTTGTTTTGATGGTGATTATTATTTTTCCTGAATTAGGGCTACTGAGATAAATATTTAGTTTCTAATGTTTTATTTTGTACATAATCAAGTATATCTGAAGTAGCACCTTAAAACTCAGCGTTACTCTCTCATTACTTTTTTTTAATGGGGAAAAGCAGACATTTTCAATACTTGGCAAAGCCACAGGGCTGAGGAGAGAGCTGGCTGGGAAATGGGAAAAATGCTCAAATCTTTTTTGAAAAAATGCCAATGTCTATAATGCATTTTCAGTGAATGACTCAATTGGTTCTATTAAAGGAAAATGTATAATGGTAATTCAGCCTAATAAGGCTTATTCAACAGACAACTTGAACCTCTTCCTATTTTGCTTTCTTACTGCTAATTATTGAATGGGATGCTTAATTATTGATTTCCAGTAGTAGATATCAGTGTGAATTGGGAGTAGTTCCTTTGAATTTGATGATAATTTATTTAAAATTAAGAAGGGTCAGACTTCTTGAGGAGGAAGGAGGGAGGTGCGAGTCAGTCAGAAGGAGACAGAATTAGATTTTGTATCTGAAATGGGTCATTCCTTCATTTGTGTGGACTTGAGCACATTTACATTTGTCCTTCTAAGTATGTTCAGCCTCAACCTCTAGATTTGCCTTTAATAAGATAAAGGAAAGCGTGGTACAAATTTATTCTGCTTTGTCGGGAGAGAAAACAGTAATAGCATGATATTTATTGAGTTTACAGTCATAAAGTGTTATTTATTGACTTTGCAGCTCTTCTGAGATTAAAAAAAGATTAAGTTCTGTGGTTAAGTTTAGATGCTAAGGTTAGATACCACACAGCCTCGCTGAGAACAGGGAGTGTCTTCTGTTGAATCAGAACGTGACGCAGTGTCCGTGCAGCAGTTAAAATGCAACATCCTTGTGTTACTTTGGAAAGCAGAAAAGCCATGGTTTTGAAGTTTTGCTTACAAATCCTTTCTCAGACTGAAGACCGCTTCTCTTTTCCTCGCTGCCTCTCATTTAATATAGATGTATTGTATGTAAAAGGGAGAAAATGGATATACAGCTGTGTGTGGAGCAGAGGTGCAGGGAACACTGGGATCTTAGATGTGTGTACATAAAGGGGTGTGATGGGGTCTTGGGTGAATGTCTGTATAATGCAGTCAGGGAGTAAGTGCTACAAAGTGTACATCATCCCTAAGAGAAATAGCCTGCAAAATTCCATGGAGGTGGGAGGGACATCCAGGTGGGATGTGCACTGAGGTCACCCTGGGACCTGACTCTGGTGGAGCTCAACATCCCCTTCACCTCTCCTGGGGTACTCGTGCTCATTTTTCCCCCCTCAGAACTTCTCTGTTCCTTCCCTGCCTCTGTCAGCAAGAGTTGCTGGCTGGGGAAGGTCACAGCATCCTCTCCACTGGAGGATTTTAAGGCCACATTGCATTAGGATCTCTCAGATGATAATTGAACCTAACTTGGCACAGCAGGCAGGGACTAGCTGACCTGTCAAAGGCCCTCCCCAACCCCATTTTGTCATCACAGAAATATGGAGGAGGACAAAACCTGAGGAAGAAAAATGTGCTGTAGCAAGTGTGTGCCAGGTGTGTGGGAGTGCAGGGTTGCCTGTGTGGTGTGGAGAGTGGGAGGTGAGCGGAGGTGCTGGCAGGAGCCTCGGGTGACGGGCAGGGGACACAGCCAGAGAGGGCAGGAGCCAGCCAAGGACTGCACTAACACGTTCCATGATCTCAGTGAGAGAGGAAACAAGGACGTGGGTCATTAGTCAAAGCAGCACGTCAGGTCAAGGGTAGGAGAGGCTTGGTTTTAATTTATTTTAAAAAGTAAATAATAAGAAGGCAAAACCAGTGCATTTCATAACATTGGAGAAAGGAGAACTTTGAGGGGATGGGAATACAGCAGGAGACTGCAAAAATAGAGCAGGATCGTGGAGGAGACTTGAAGATAGGTCAGAGGCAAAAAGTAATTCGCTATTTGAAAGGGAAGAAAGGAGATTATTTCAGGAGATAAAAGGAAAGCCACAGAGAGGGTAGGAGAAGTACTTGACATACAAAATCGGGCTAAGTCATCCATTTCAGTAGCTTTCTTTAGCTACAGCTTAACATGTGAGCTCCTGTGTGTTGAGGCAGGTCAGGAGGGGAAATAACTTCTGGGTTTTGTGGTGTGGGACAGGTGAGATTTGCATGCATTTGACAGTGAGTAAATGCAGTTGGCTCAAATAAATGGCAGAGAGAGTAAAGGAGCTTCCAGAGTCTTCCAGCTGCAGACAAAAGTGATGGGAAGTGAATGCTGGATGAGCCAAGGGTTGTGGATAGTCCAGCGGGCTTGAGTCAAAATGTTGGACAGCACAACCCGAGTGAGGAAGATGAAAGCACATGCAGAGGGAGGAGGCGGCTGAGAACAGATCAGTCATCCTTGCTGAAAGACTGGGAGTCATGGAAAGGGTGAAGGACGGGGTGAGGTGATAAGGCCTGATGTTGAAATAAACCATGTGATGTGTCTTACTGTTAAAATGGGCGTTTCTATCATCATCATTTCAGTTAATGCAAGCCCAAAGTGCTTCTGGTTCTCACCATGACCTGGGCACTTCCCAAGCCCTCGATTCCACATCACCAGAGCACTTTGCAATCTCTGAGCTAATTATCTGTACAGCAATATGGGTGGTAAGGAATTTCTATTCTGTAGGTAGTGAACTGAGGCATAAAGGAGAAGACTATTTTCCTGCAGTCCCGCTACAAGTGGAGGTGGGACTTGAAGCCAAGGTTATCCAGTCCTCTACTAGTAGCTTAAACACTGACTCATCTTCCCTCTGAACTCCTTCCTTGAGCAGGAGCCACCTTCAAATCAAACTTTCCATGGAGAAATAAAGGGTTTTGGCATATTCTAATGGTTTGTTGAGTGATGCAAAAAAGAATAAAACCGTATGTTACTTTTGACACTTTTATTATTGGGAAAAAATTAAGCCATAACTCTGCTGGTTGATGCAGAGGGATATTGGAGAAGAGACTAAGAGGGGTGCTGGTGAGAGTGGCCTGTCTCTGATGTTCTGTGGTGTGTTTTGCAGATAAACCGTGAGAGCTGGTGTCCGCTGGAGCCGTGTCCCGACCCCTCCCTGCTGGAGCGCAGGCGCGCGCGGGACTCTGCAGGTGAGCCGTGTGCTGGGGCAGCTCCAGACCAGCAGCCCTCCTCCTCTCCTTTCTCCTTTTCTGTCCCTCCTTTTCTCCCTCTTTTTGACATCCTGGCCTGGGTGGGGAAAACACATAAATTAAAGAAACTGTGTAATGACGGTGCTGTGAGTCATTGTTAGCACATGGCTGCAGCACTTGACTAGCAGGGAGCTGGGTGGTGTGTCACCATCTCAAATAACTCTGCATTTCAAGTGCTTCAGTATTTTGATTTTTCAACCCCCTTTTTTTTTTCTAAATAAACTTGAAAGATGTTGCAGGGGGCACACAGACATGGTTTTTAGCTAAAAGGATAATACAATAAAAGAAAAAAAAGCCAGAAATTTGAACTCCTAAATCCATATTTAGACCTAAATCAGTGGCTTGAGGTTTTTACTTTTCCCCCCGCCCTGAAAGTTGCCATGATTCCAGGCTCAGGAAGCAGGAAGGCTGTTCAGAGCCGTGGTTCCCACACCCTGCCCACTGGCTGTGCCAAGCTCCCATCGCAGCCCTGCGTGCTGGCTAGTGCTTTCTGGCTCTTCCACTGGGACAGAAAATCTAGTCTGGGCAAGCTTCAAAGAAGGGTTGGTGTCCAAGATAAGAAAAAAAGCATTTCCTTTCACTGGATTATGCGTGTTTGAAACAAATAGAGTAATTTATCAGGGCCCTGAATAGGGACTTTGCTTAGGCTGCTCATGGAGAGGAGGCTTCTTGCCCTGCTGTCCTTATGAGCAGTGATCTCACCCAAATCTCCTTCAATTTATCTGAGAGACTTGAAAGAAAATGACTGAGTGTCAGTAAGAAATTTAAACTCAGCCTCAGACTGTAGGCTAAGAAGGGATAGTGTGGGTTAGTGACCTGAGGGGTTTATCCTAAATGTAAGTTCTAACTCACAGAAAAGTTAAGTAAATGCTTTTTTATTAAAAAAATATAAATTGTTCTGTTTAGATGAGTTGTGAGCAGTGAATAGCTGTTTCAAGAGTGATTTTACAAGAGAACCTGTGATATTGCCATGTCTCTTCTTTACTAATTGTATCTGTGAATCCTTTACCTCTTGGTACAGTATTTTTGTGCTTCAGGCAGTAGTTACTGCAAACTATTTGTCTGCAAAACTACTTGGACTCATTTGACTTGCCAAATATATAATCACCTATTCCTATGGATCACTATCAGTTGCACACCTGTTAATTATCTAATGCAATATTACACTATAGAAATATAATATGTAATTAGGTATCTGTATATACAAATTGTATATTAATAATTATAGTAATACATAACACACTGTGCATGTGTGTCTGTAACACACACATAAAGAGATAGTTTTTTAAGTAAATGTACTCTCCCAATGGACTGAAACAGCAGAAGGATCTCAGGTTATGCAGGTTCTGGCCTTTCTGGAAATAATATTATTACTGCACAGGCATCCTCCTATTGCTCTGTGGTGCTGGACAGAGTAGAGAGGGCAAGAAAAATCTGGCAGCATTTACCAGCAAAAAAACCACAAGGTGTCAAGGTGACTAATTTAAAAATAGAGTATATGATAAGGAATTAGTCCTTTTTCATCTGCTGAAATGACTTGCAAGGACAGAGATCTCAGATCGTAGAAGGTAACTCCAGAAACTGGAGTTTCTCATTTTCTGTCAGTGCTTTTGAAATTAGATGTGCAGAGGAGTGTAGCAGATAGACAGTTATCAGCAGAGAATTGAAGGGCTCAGCCCTGGCTTGGAGGGATACAAGAGTTTGGAAAATGTACAGAAGAGATTGCTTGGAAATGTTCTTCCTAGGGCTTTTTTCTCTGGTTTTTTTTTGGGTTTTTTGGGTTTTTTTTTTTGTTGGTTTTTTTTTTGCCTTTATTTTATGCACAGAAGTGTTGCCAGGGGTGTGAGACACAGAGCCTGGCTTTGTGCAGTGTCTGTGCAATTCAAAACAAACCCAGTGGACTGAGAAAAGGGGAGGGATAAAATGGGGAAAATATGCACACCTCCATCCAAAAATAAAGGAGAGTGTAGGGAACAGAGGGCTTGGGGATGAGTCTCTCAGCACAAATGAGCTGAGGTGTGTGGAGGGGTCCCCATCACCCTGCTCCTCATCCTTCTTCCCCTCTGCTTCATCTCCTCTGCCCCGGGAGTCTCCTCCCGAGGAGGCTTCACTGCCTCTCGTGCTTTGTCCTCAGGGTGAGGTATCCATCCCTCAGCACTTCTGAGCTGTCCCCACTGATTTTCCAGTGGAACGTGGCTGGAGCCCCTTTGTTTTTCAGTCTGGGCTGTGGAGATGCCGTGCTGGCTGCCAGCTGGATGAACGGCACCTGGCCCGCGTCCTCACAGCCGCTCCATCTCTTCTTTCCCTTCGTGCCCCCCTTCTTCTCTCCCCTCCCTTCTCCCCCTCGGTGATGGAAAAGCAGTTCAGATTTTCCAGGTTTACTGAAAGGGGAACAGGAGCAGCTGCAGCATCCAATAAGTGCATTTCCAATTCTCCACAGCGTGGAAATTCCAATATGGGGTAATGGGGTTTCCAACTGGCTTCAACTCCCCCTGCCCTCAGTGGGGACAGCCCCACCACTGTCAAAGTAATGCTATTTTCTCCAGAAGTGGTGTCAGCTGGGATGTGACTGGGGTGTTCCATAGCTGCTGTCAGGCACAGATTAAGGATGGGGAAGGCAGAGAGGTGACCTTAAACTACCCAAACCTGTCGTCCTTTCACTGGTGTTTAAGCTTGATGTCACCAAGGATGGAGTTAGTAGATATAATTTAAGAGTGAACTAATATTTTATTGCCCTGGCTCTTCTCCAGATGGCTGAGCACATTTTGGATCTCTTTAGTTAGAGGAGGTCCAGAATAGCACCTTTCTTTAAAACAAACAAACAAACTAATAATTAGAAAATACTTTGAGTTGGGAAATATGAGTGTTCAATTTCTGCCAAAGTTGTCATTAATACTTTTGCCTGAAGGGTGAACAAATAAAATATGGCCAGGCGTTTCTTAGACAAATGACTGTTAAAGATTTTGGAAAGAGGGCTTTTTTAGGGGCTACAGTCTAGTTCTGTAGTCCTGATTAACCCAGTGCAAACAGCTGGAAGCATTTGAGGAAAAAAAGAGATGCAACATGCTTATATTTCAATGTCAGGAGTTACGAAAGCTGAGAGTTTTTTAAAATATCACTTAATTTATGAATCTTGAAAAAGTAAAGCTTACCATGGAATTCACACTAGTGCTTTTTTAGTAAGGAGTGTAGAAGAAGAAATAAAATAATTGTCCGAATATGCACTAAAAGCACCTTGGCATTTAGAGAGAATTGATTCTTTGAGAAAGAAAGCAAATATTGACAAGTTATATTTTTATATTTATTGAATATGAGTCTAGTTTTGCAGTTGTTGCAGTCGATAGGAAACATCTCATTATGCATTGTATCCCATATCCCATACCTCATATGTAGTGTATTTATCAGCACCTCAAGCTACAAGTGTTTACAGCTGTTTCATGCAGAATTTCAGTTTGCACCATGTACTTCAGTGACGCACTTAAAAAGGAGTTTTAAACTCTGGAATAAATCATTTGAGAATTCACAGGCAGTTTTGGGAGGTGAACAAATTTTTAAAGCTTTAATTGCAAAGCTGTGTTTAAAATCCTGGAATTCACAGAGAGAAGGTGAGTCTGATGTGTGTGTGCCACAGAAAGCCTCAGGTTGTGACTCTTTGTGCTTTGCTCCTGCAGAATGTGAGAACTTCTTGGAGGATGGGCTGAGCAGTGTCTGTGCCTCGTCACAGGGTGGTCTTAAAAGAGAGTCTGGGAGTGAGTCTGACCTCTTCCCCTTGCCTGGTGATGGGATGGAAGACCTTGTCTTTGGGAAGGTAAGAAAGTCTACTTGAGATATGGTTAAAAAGGCCCCTGATAAACCCATACAGCACACACAGATCATCTTGGTTTCACTGGTGAGTAGGAAACCTGGAAGTGATTATCCTGGAACCGAATAGATGGGAAGGATCCAGTCTCCTCCTCGGATGCAGCAAAATGAGGGATATATTTACTTGCAGCAGAATTCCAAAAGCTGTGCAGCCCCTAATGGTTAAAAAAATTGAAGTAATTTTGTCTGTCCAAAAGTAAATCAGGCACGAGAGGAACAGTTGAAAAGGTGGATTTTCTTGCAAGGTCATTAGGGACTGCACAGACAATATGAAATCCATCTTTAACTCATGTAACAAAGAGCTTTTCTACTGCAAACTGTGACCTCTGTGCTGACACCTTCAGATTTATATGCTGTAATTCTCAGAGGAACCAGTGTTTTTCTGTAAATTCAGTGTCATAGGAAGGAAACACTCATTCTAAATAATTCAGTCCAATTCCAGGGAATAGTTTTGTTGCCTAGGCGACATACCTCTAATGCCTGTTTACGTGCAAGTAGAATGAAAGTGTTTTCAAGTTTGCTTAAAATCAACAACAGAAGTCATTGCTAACCTTAGTCATTGCTGTGCCCTTTGTGTTGCTGAGGAGGAGTGGGAGACACCTGAGAGACAGAGCTGGCTTCCTGAGCAGAGGATGCCTCCCTTTGGCATCAGTCTTTTGCATCTACGTCAGAGCAACCTGAATTTCTTCAGGGGGTCATTAGGTTTTTGCTCTTCAAGAAGTATCTTGCTTGTAATTTGTACTCTTCTTGGCACGAGCAGATGATGAGAAAGCACCCAGAAGGAATATATAGTGATGTAGGATCAAAAGGGATGTGACCCTTCTTTAAAGCACCCATCACTGTGGTCTCCATGAGATCCCACTCTTTGGTTCAGCTGCAGCTCACAGGCTTGAGCAGGCACAGCTCCTGCTCTGGAAAACTTAACTCTCAGAGTAGCTTTCACACTGGCTTTCAGTGAAATGTATTGAATGAAACAGGATTCTGTTTGCTGAAGTCCAATCAGATGGTGGTGAATATTTTCCAGCAGGATGGGAAACACCACAGCCCAGGCTAAGTGATCTCATGTGCTATAAATGAACAGTAAAGTCATCCTTAATGCACGTGGTAGGGCACAGAGCTCACCAGCCTCTCCCTTTCCCATCCTACTGTCCAAAGGATGTGGGACCCTGACCTGTCAGAGTGCAAGGCTGTTTGGCAGAGCAGCCTGTCTTCAGTTCCCTTGTGTGGAGTGGCACGGATTGTGACAGCCAGCTGCCACTTGAGCCTGATGTAATGCTTGTGTGGGAAAGTGTGGGAGAAGAGTGCGCTGAGACTACAGCAAATATTATATTACACAGAATTTTAGCTTTTCCCTTTTCTTTCGTGGAAGGTTTCCTTCTTCACACAGGAGAAAGAAAGATTAAAATGTAACCAGAGTAGGTAGCAGTGTAGCAGGGATGCCATAGGGAAGGGAGGAGGTGGTGGGGACAGCACATCTTCAGTTTCCAGTGGAGAGAGGGCAGAGCTAGGAATTTTTTTCTTTGTAGAAAGGGAATTTCTCAATTTAGTAGCCTTTGCATTGTTCTCACTATGCAGTGGGTTGCAGACTTTGTCTTCAAATGGCTTCAAAAGATTCCTCAGTTGAATTTAGGAAGTTACTCAAAGCTAATCTCAATCTCAGTTGCTTTATTTGTCTTTGTTTTCCTGACTGATTTGATTCCTTGTCTCCTCTCTCAGGATTTATCTGAGTATTTTTTCTACAGTTAAAGTTATTTCTAAAGCACCAGAAAACCTAATTTATTGTTGCAAGCTTGTTCCTTAATTAAATCTTTTTTGGTTTTACAGTACTGAATCCAGGTGGTAGAAATGCAAATCATAGATATTTTTAATGACCACCAAAATAAGTGGTGGCTGTAATCTTTTGTCTGAAAAACACTGTAAGGTGCTTGTCTTGGCTGTAGTTGATTATTTATAAACCTATGAAATAGTACAGTTTCTGTATCAAATTGGGAAGAGGCAGAATATATTTATGAACAAAAAGAGTTTCTCAAATCTTTCAGTGTCGTGGTGATTATTGTTATTACTAGTTCTGTTCTTGTTTCCCTTTTCTGTGGAGCAAGAGTTGAACTTTTGTCTACTAGAGTTGTTTTTTGTTTGGTTTTTTTTTTTATTATAGAAATAACTCCTTTTCTAACTGTTTAATGCATTAAAATAAATGTAGGAGCAACAAGTTGCTGTCTGTCCAGGGTCTCTGGGCTGCTTCCTTGGACATCACTTGAAATTCGTAGACTGAAAGCCCTGGTTCTGTCCCAGGACCATGAGGAATTGGGGTCTGTGGGGTCAAAAAATTTGCAGGTGCCTTACCCTGTCCCTGGTGTTTGATGTGTGCTCCTCTCCCATCTCTTCCCTTCTCCTGTGCTTGTCTCATTTCTTCCTGTCTCTGAAGGATGTGTGCTGAGCTGTGGAATATGAGCTGTCGGGTTCAGGGAGCTTTAACACCAAAACCTGCCCCTTTTTTCAGACTTTACAGGCTGTCACTGAGATGCAGAAGTTGCTTCCAAGTCTATGGCTTCAGCAAAATGTTTATTTTTTTTTTTTATTTTGCGTCAGCACTTCAGTCCCATGTCCTCATCATCCTCCTTTTCCCTCTCTGTCCCAGACAGCCATCTGGGCAGGCTTTGCAGCATCTTCCTTCTGGAATGATTCATGCTGCATAAGATCATTTCTCACAATCATCTGGCAACATCCTGGGGTGGAGCCCATATGCTTTGCTCATCTTAACTTCTGACCAGCCACCGAAGTCCAGCATTACTGGGAAGCTTTTAAATGTGCCTCTTGGGAAATGATGCAGATGAAGAGAGTCAGGAACCCACAGATCATTGCCAAAGGAAGGGATTGCAACTCAGTGTCTTGAATTTTGTTTAATTTCTGCCTTTGTTTTTGTTTGCTCAAAGAAAATAAACAACTACATAAATGCTTTGCATTTATTTTTTCAGAGTTGTTGTATCTCTTTAAAAAAAAAAAAAGGCAAACAAACCCCGAAGCTGTGCAAAAAAAAACAAACCCAAAGAAATAAAAATTTTAAGGGAAAGGCTTTCACCTCCACTCCAAATCATAAAAGTTATGATAAATAATTAATAGAAGGCAACTCTTGAGGTTAATTTTAAGGAACCTGGAGGCATAGGCAAATCCAAATAAATACTGCTCTGGTGGATTATATAGCAAGCCAACTGAAGGTGTTGACTCCTTTAGTAGAATGGTATTCCAAATAAACCTCAGGATTCCAAGGTTTAATGTTTTTCATCTTCTTTTTTAAAATACTCTAACACCTTTAATGTCTTTGATCGTTGGGGGACAGAGAAGGTTTGTGTCGCAGCACTTTGCATGTTGTCATCATGGAAATGATTGAAAGAACATTTTAATTCCCTTTATCAAGACCTCCTACAGTGGAGGGATTTAGTTGAAGAAGTTATCTTATACCCCCACCATCCCAGTGATTTCTGTTAACCCTATTCATGGAGAAGTACACGTGTCCTTTCTCAGAATACTCACTTTTACATCTTATCTTAGTTTTTCTTAGGAGCTTCTCAGCAAATATTGAGGGCAAAGAAAATGCCTATTAGCAAACGTCTGTAAAGGCTCTTTTTGGCCACAAGGTTTATGGTCACAGTTCAGTCCTGAATCCATTAAGGTGCAATCCAGGAAGCCTAACTTGAAGAAAATGAGTGTTTCTTTAATGATTCCTTTTTCCTGTAAGAAAAGAACACATTCTGTTCTGCAAACATGGTATTTTCTTACTCAAATAGGGTTAAAGAGCAATGCATATTTACTGGCCAGATAGCTAATTTTTTGCAGTGGTGACTACATTTTAGATGTGTCAGCCACACTTGGCATTTTTCAGACAGAGTTGTCTTTCATATTAACTGTTTCCCTTTGTTTAAAAAAAAAAAAATCACTGAAATGATGGCAGAATATTTTTAGAAGAATAAGCATGGGCCACAAGTTCAAGGGAATTGTTTATTGTGTTCTGTCGTCAGTGCTCAAGGTAAAAGTTAAAATGGACCAAATGTATTTCCCTTTTTTCAAACATTTCCTTGAACTGCATTTTGTGATAAAAGCCCCGAATCTTTCTTATTAAGGAAGTGGGTTTTTTTGTGTGTTTCAAGCTGCAGCAATGTTCTCATCTGGGAAATAAAAATTCCTCTTTTTACTCTAATTCCTCCCTATTTAATTTTGTGTTCCGTCCTATTGTTTCTAGATTTGCATCCAGATTGAAAGTTTCCAAACTGTCCCATACATGGCTCAGCTGATGGCATGAAGTCAGTCCTCTTCTCTCCTGCTCTGCTGCCCCAGTCCCAGAATCCCAGAATGGGTTGGGTTGGAAGGGACCTTAAAGCTCATCTTGTTCCAACCCCTCTGCCACAGACAGGGGCACCTTCCACTAGACCAGCTTGCTCCAAAGCCCCATCCAGCCTGATCTAATGTCTGACAGTATTTTCCTGCCTTAGAAAAGTGGCAGACTGTTTCCTCCACTGTAGATTTATCCACATAATGATTACTTGATTTGTCTGTGTTTAAGCAGTTCAGTAAGCTCTCATCATGACTAACACAAGTATCAGATTATCTTGAATAATGCTGGACATCATCAAAAACTTCACAAGGCTTCCATTTCAGTTCTCTCTTCTTTAAACTTCAACTTCCTATTCAAATGTATCAAACCCATTAGTTTACTAGTTTACAGAACATTAATTCACCTGAAATTCACCATTAATATTTTACATACCCTAACATGAAGTGAATGTTTTTAGAGGGATGTATTTTTAGTGTGTTTTTTAATACTTTTTGTTTAAAAGGTTGTTGTACTTTGCTGTTGTGCTGTGGATGCTGTCTTTTTTTTTTTCCTCTGTTTCCCTTTGATGGATGTGAGGAGGGAAGCAGTGTGACAGCATTTAGTTAAACCATCTTAGGAACATTAAACTGTTAAACTGAACTAAGAATAAAAACCAGCTAAACTTGAAACAGGGCTTCTCTCTGAATAGTGAAATATTTGATTAGAAGATTTTTTTTAATATCTCAGTTTCTTTTTGTTCAGTTAAATAAGAAGCTTGTAGCTTATAGTGTATGCCCCTCAAATAAGGCACAGAAAAACAAAAGTCTCTGGACTGTTTAACACTGCTCCTGCTCATCCTTCCCTCCATGGGGTCTGATGCCCGTCTTTCCCTTCCAAGAGCAGGGTTTTGTATCCAGTTGTCTTCTGCCAAATGCTTGCTCACAGCCTGCAGCCCCTGGAGCACTCAGCCCCCTGAGCCCACGGTGCGAGGACAATTAACCACCAGGGCTTTGCTGTATGGCCTGACAGAGCACTCTGCCTGTCATTATTTTAAATGATACAGCACAGGGCTCTGCAGGAAGATAAACTGAAACTTCCCATGTCAGTCCCCCGGGGCAAACACCATTTCAGACTGGAGGTGATGTCAGAGAGGTGCTTGTGCTTTTTATGGTGGCCACAGGGAACGAGGGCTCTTCTGGGGCTGTGTGGTCAGCATGTGGCCTTTGGCCAGAGAGAACCAGTTTGGCTTCTATATACTGCTTTTGAAGCAAACTAAACCCAAAAATTACAGTATGACTCAAAATCTCTAATACAGGGTGGCTGTTCCTGTAGAACAGTATTTTTCGATGACAGTTGGATTTGAAAAATGCTGCAAACCCTGGTATTAACTTTCTACTTAATGGAAAGTAGTTGGGGATGGGGAATTAAGCTTCTAATTTTTTCTGTCTGTTTTCTGCTACTGAGTGATTCTCTCTTTTGTGTTGCATGATGTAGTGGAACAGTGCATTGCCCTTGAGCTCTACAAGCCCATCCCAGTCACAGGAGAGGCTGGAGTTTGTCATCAGGAGCTGTGATAACCCCTTCCTCATTGCCTGCTCTCTCTAAACCTTTGGCAGTTTTATGGCACCTTGATTGATGACAGGTTTAGCCAGAAATGGTGAGAGGAACAGGATTTGCTGTGCAGGATGAAATATATAACTGGGGAGAGGAAGGCAGGCAGAAGAGGATGTGAGCTAGGAGCCTGAGTAATGGCAGCCAGGGACTTGTGGGGCAGAAGAGATCACTCTGCAGAGCATTTCAACCTCCTTTGAAACCAGAGCAAAAAGTCTCAGGTCTGTGATGGTTAGTTTGCATTATGCCATCGACTAAGAAATCTCTCAGCTCTTGTGAAATATAGAATACTTGCATTTATTTAAAATGTTAAATGTATTCACTTCATTGGAAGTGTTCAGGGCCAGGCTGGATGGGTCTTGGAACAACCTGATCTAGTGAACAATGTCCCTGCCCTTGGCAAGGGCGTTGGATGAGCTGATCTTTAGAGGCTCCTTCCAACCCAAACCAGTCTATGATTCCCCTTTAACTCATTTTTGATTGTTCTTTCCCCCAGCAGCCTGAAGAGGAGCACTCTGCGTGCGATGTCACCAGCTCCAGCTCCTCTGCAGATGACACCATGTCCCTGGAGAGAAACTCATCCCTGGGCAGCGACACGTCCCTCCCCTTCCCACCCACGGGGAGCTTCGCCCAGCCCAAGGACAGGCACAGCCTGGATGGCAGCTGCACCAACATGGTGTCCTCAGAGGGGGGAGAGAAGGAAGAGGAGCTGGACAGCATCACGGACGTGCCCGCGCCGTCCTCGGTGCTGCGCAGCGCCATGCGGCCGCTGTCTCCCTTCCGCCGGCACAGCTGGGGGCCGGGGAAGAATGCCACCAACGAGGCAGAAATCAATCAGAGGAGGTGAGTGGAGAGCTGCTTCGATTTACTCTGCACCCACTCAGGCATATTTATCTGGGCTTTAAACCTGGCATGATAAAACTGAAGAGTTTATCAGAAACGAGCACGTCGGTTTTGATTATTTCTTTTTCATTTGAAGAGGTTAAGACAGTCTTCTAATGTATGTTTGGTTGGTTTTTCTTAAATTAATTTTCAGGATTAAAGTACTTAATACCTACAGTATGCTTGAGCTTTCCAGAGTAAATGGAATTATCTCGAGACAGGTCTTCCATTAGAACTGTCACCACCCCTTTCTGTACAAAGGAATTATTGGAGTGTTAAATCTCCCTGACCACAGAATAAACATGACCATTATTGGTCTGATTGTATTAAGAGATAACACAGGCACCAGGGTTTTAAAAAATCCTGTGGAAGCTCTTCATAATGGTGAGATGGGTCCTTCCTGTTTCACAGAATTGGTTCCACCTCAGTCTCTCATGGACAGTAAGTTCCACCTAACTCATCACCCATGTCCCTGGTGTTGTTCAGGAAGATTCAAAAGGGAAGTTTTCCCATCTGTTCTTTCAGAAGGTACAGGAGAGAGAGGTGTATGAGCCATGTGAGTGTGTCCATGCTGGTGCCAAGTGACTGTGGGAAGAAAAGCTGCTCAGTCCCGCATTTCAGTGGGGAAGAAGATGAAATAAAGGAAGATGAACACCAAAAGGCAGTAATTGGTGTGAGGTTCCCTGCCATGCCCTGCACTGTTCAGCATTTGGCTGCAGGATGCCTGGGGCAAACCCTGTGTATTCTGAGCCCAGGGGAGGTTTGGCCAATGTTTTTAATGTGCTTCAGTGCTCTCAGAGCAGGAATGGCCAGTTGTTTTAGCAGGGTCAGGGTGCCATATCCTTCCTACAGCTCACAGGGGCTGCAGGCCCAGGTGTGCAGGGCAGTGCCATTGTCTGGCTGCCTGTTGTCTCCTCATGGCAAACACAGAAACAGAACCATTGCATCTGGGGCTGGATGGCAGTAAATTAAAACTGGCCACTCACAACGGGTTCCTGAAAATGGTTACTGACCCCTTTGGGCAATCCAGGGAGAGGCAGCAGCCTCCCATCAGGAATGTATGTATCCTTTATGCACAGCAGCTGTGGATATCACTAAAGGAATATTGTAGACCCTTCAGCTTTTAAAGTCAATATGAATACCATTCAGTATCCTCTAAGTAACACACAGTGAAAGATTGTTGTTATCGTTGTTGTTGTTTAACACTGTCACCTTTTTTGGGCTTCATTCCTGGTCTCCAGCTAATATTTAAATAAGTTAAGTAATGGCCATCAATTTTTAAAAGCGACAAAGGAGTCAGCATACCTGCAGGTTTATGACAGAATGAGTCCATAAGCTCATAAACTCATTTGTGGAGATTTATTTTTAAGTGTAGGGTCTGATGAATAAGGATTTCTGAGGGTAATAAACTGTGTAGCTGGCAATCACTGCTAACAGTGAACAGATGGGGTTAAATTCTCCTGCATCACACTTTGGAGGCTGTTTCTGATATGGGAAAATACATTCTTTGTAAATGTAAGAAAATCTGAGTTAAAGGAACAGTAATTCTTCTCATATGTTCTCACATTCAGCTGCAGCTACATAAGGATAGCTGTCCTGTAGGGTAATTAAAAAAGAAAAGCCGGGTGGGTCTGTGGTGCTGATTAGATTCATGTTTGTTTTTGTGCTTCTTTGGGAAAGGAATTTGGATTATTTGCTGTGTCGTTTTGTTCTTTTCTTTGTTCTTTTCATATGTGGCTGTTGTGATGTTGAGACTCCCTTTGCTTAGTGAGAAAAAAACAAATACTGAGGAAGTGAAGTGCAAACAAGTGACTTTCACTCAAATCAGTTAAATTCGAGTGTTTGCTTATTCATTTATGTCACATGCAGTAGATGCTTTTCCAGTTGAAGGGGAAAAGTCCTTATTGCAACTTGACTTTTGCAAACCTTTGAAGTGGAGTAAGCTGAGCACAGGCCTTGGCTGAGGTTTGTCCTGTTGATGAGCGGGTTCTGTGCTGCTCCCACCACCCTTTGTGCTCCCTCCCCTCCTCTGGCACTTCTCTGTTCTGCAGGTGAGCAGCTTGCACTCACCAAAGGAGGAGAAAAATCACCAAATTAAGTGTAATTGCCACCAAAACCAGCCCGAGGATCAGAACTGGGCTGTGCAGCTAGGAAGAAGAATGGAGTGACAGAGTGCACCATCATCAGCTGAGCTCTGAGAGATGCTTTCTGCCCCAGCAACGACTTGCATCCCCCATCCACACCAAAAATAATCCTCACCTTGGTGAAAAAGGATAGCTAATCAAGCTTAGATAGAGGTGCTGATACAGGACCCAAAAAGCCTACAGAAAAATTTAAAAAAATCAGCTTTTTGTAAAATTTGGTCTTTTCCACTGAAACGTGTTTTTGTTTGTAAGAGAGATGAACAAAAAAGTTTGTTCACAGAAAAGATCAGGGAAAAAATAATAAAATTAGATGAAATGTGAAAAGGTGCTCAGTTCCCCTTCACTTCCCATCTTTTCTCAAAGGCGCTTCACAGATAATCCTCATGTCTACATTTCTCTATTAAAAATTCAAAGCAAATCAATAAGGCTGCTCAAAAGGATGTTCATCCTTCAGTTAATTCCTGACATTCTAGCAGATTTGAAATGCATGTCTTTCTGCAGTGCTGCACTGTGTGTTGAACGTCCAGGCTGGGCAAAGAAACTCATGTTTCACTGATGGATTAAGCACTGCAGAACTGGAGCTGGTGTTAATCACTGTTGCTAACTGCTTCTGTCAAAGAGTTTGGCCTTGTCTAAACTTTAAACTGACCTGCCTTTGGCAGCAGCAAAGTTGCAACGTGGTCAATACCTGTGCAGCCTTCTTTGTGTACAAAATAAAACCAGCCAAACCCCAGATTTTTTTGTAGAAGAGAGGAGAAACAGACACTCATTACTTCCTTTCATATTTCATTTTGTGTTTTCCCTGTACGTCCATTCTCTCTGTCTGTGTGTTGGGGATATTAATCCTTTAGCTGCCATTTGTTAATCTTTTTTTCATTCAAGCTGCTGACCATTCTCCACAATTCATTTTCAGTTCAATGCGAATTCTGGGGGATGGTATAAAGAAGCCTCCCATTCATAGGAGAAGGTACAAAGCCAACTAATGTGACTAACTTGTGTTTGAATGTCTACTAACTCCATCCTCTCACGTTAGTAAACCTGTGGTACCTCTGGAGTGTTGGCATTGGAGCTGTGCATCCCACCTGGCTGCTTTCTCTCATTATTAACATTATTATTATTCTCTCATTATTAACATTATGTTAATTAATGAAGAGAAATCTCAGATGTGATTTTGCTGGCCTTTGCCATGTGTAAGATTTGGAGTTGGTTGAAACAGTGGTTTGCCTGGGGGGCATGTGTGTGATTTGGATTTAAACCCCATCAGAGACTCCTGGCAAGACTCACAGGAGGGGCAGCTGGGGGAGGGGATGGGTCAGGCACAATCTCAGAGTTGGAGAACACTCTGCAGATCTACAGCTGGTTGAATTAAATGGCTTTGACTTTGGTCTTTTAGCATCTTCCTAAAAAATAGAAATTTGTGTTTTTCTATTTCCTTCCATGTGTTTTTCCTCTCTATAACAAACCTTCAGTTTCACGTCCATCCCACAGATACACTGTTCCACTCACATAACCTTTGCGTTGGCTATTAGTATATAAAAGGATACTTAATTTTTGCCACGGCAGATGTGGACTGTCCACACGTAGACATTTTAAGCTAAAGAAAAAAGAGAAGTTGAACTTCTGCACTTTAGTGGTTCAACCTTGTCTCACCTCCCATAGCCTGCTACCTCCCCTCCTGTGCCAGGTTAACTTGGGATGGGATTTCACTTCACTTGAAATATGGATAGGGTGGTGTGTGTGCAAACAAGCTACCACATTGCCACATGTGAAAAGAATGTTACCATGATGTTATGACTAAAAAAATCACCGTGCCTCACCATGCATCAGCATCAATGAACCCTAGCAGTGCTGTACAGTTCAAAAGAACACTCTTAAAAAAGCATTTCTTTAAAAAGACACGAGAAAGAACATGCTTTTTTACTTCTAAGAAGCCACTTCATTTGCATTACTGCAGGAAGCAGTGGTGCTTGTCCTCCCAGCTCATGCAAATGAACTTCTTCTTATCAGGAGTCTCTTAAGGCTCCTCTGTAGGAGCTGTGTTAGTATTTAGACTCAAAATGTCCTGAAACACTGAGCTTACATGTAGAATAAAGAAAATGTCTAGAATACTTGGTCATATCTGATGTGTGTGATAATCCTTTCATAAACACTTTCTCACTTTTTCTGGTCTCTAAACCATTTTTGAATCATCCTCTCTAACCCCACTTAAAGAGCAGGAGCCTGAAACTGATTCCAGCAGTTTATGCTCTCTCACAAGGCTGATGTAGATAA
This sequence comes from Phainopepla nitens, assembly GCA_013400175.1. Lineage (NCBI taxonomy): Eukaryota > Metazoa > Chordata > Aves > Passeriformes > Bombycillidae > Phainopepla > Phainopepla nitens. Next base: position 1,963,901 of record VXBQ01016349.1, read on the forward strand.
AAGCTCCTCCTTCTCCTCAAGCTGTCCTCTGTAAAGGACTTTTGCATGCTCTACATTGATCTTTTTAGGATTTTATGATGTTGCCAAGAGGCTGTGGGTGGCTCTCCCACAGGACTGTGATTCTGCAAGACTGCTTTCCACAGCCTTTGCCAACAGATCCCCTTCCTCCCTTCTCTGAGATCTTAACACTTCCAGGCTTCCTCCTACATATGTAGGGCTCCTCTTCTTCCCTCCCTCTACTTTTCTACTTCTCTCTCCTGCAATTTTAGCATTTGTGCATCATCACCACAACACAGCAGTGGTCGGGAATAGAGGCATCTTTTAAAGTCTAGTGTAAACATTACTTGATTTCTTTAACAAGGAGAATCTTCTTTCCCTTGATTGAAAAGGAACCACACAAAAATGAGTGATTTTGGAAAGCAAGGTGACATGAGCATATCTCAGAGGGTCCACCAAGATCAGTGCTCTTGTGGCCACAAGCAGATGGCCTGGGGAATCCTGTGTGACACCTTCCTTGGGATGCTTTCTCAGCTTCCCCTGAGCAGGTCTGAGTGACCCACTGGGAGGCTGAACTCAGGCCTGAGAGTGCAGATTCTGTGTGATGCAGTCCTGTGGCCAGGACATGGTTCCTCTGTGATTTCACACAAGTATTTAGTCCCTACCATCCCCCACTAAAACATCTGCCATTGTGTTTGAATTGGGAGAGGATGGTGAAGTACTTGGAAATATTGGCATGTTATAGGAAGGAATTTTTCATGAAAAATGTTTATAGTACTGTGCTGAGAGCTACTGGTGAAGCACACCTGGGGGCTTTTGGGTGCAAAGCTTTGGGTGTATCCTCACCCAGTTAACAACCTTTATAAAACAGGCAGCAATTATCTGAATTCCACCATTGAACACCCATCCAGAACATTTCCAATTCCAAACCCCTCCAGAATGTTTCCAGTGTTGCACTGTGTGTGGAAACAATATGAGCACTTGGCATGACATGATGCATTCAGCAGTGGGTGTAAACCTTCTTCTGTGCCCTCAGAGGCTTCTGGCACTCACAATTCCTTGTCCAAGAAGGCTTAAATTTGTTCTGCCCTTTTTATAGGCTCCTGTCGTGGAGCAAAATGTGCTCTGGCCGTGTCCCCTCCTTGCATAGATCTCAGACCAGGACCCAGGAGCAGGACTTGTGCTTATGCAAGATTCCTTCAGACAATATATGCTTCCTGAACAGATTTTTCAGGATTTAGGGATCATATGAATGCCATAGCTGACAAGAAGATAGATTTCTCTGTTTCTGCAAAGCCTGCAATTGGGCCATGAGCTAACAGAGAAAAAAATAACAAAAGCAGTCTAAAATATCAGCCGAAATATTTGCATTCTGTATTTGCATTTCTTATGTCTTTCATGATACAACTTTGGGACTCTTTTGGAGAATGGGAGCTGAAAGGTTTTTTAGTTAGAAGCCTTCTTGATTTAATCCCAAGTTAACAGTAAGATTAGCCTGGTTTTGTCTTCCAGCCTCATTCACTGACTGGCTGTGCAGCATTTAAGAATGTGTCTTTCTCCTTACTTTTCCCAAGTGTAGCCTGAGGTTATTAATATTTCTGTGGAGGGGACTTGCACTATGAAATAATCTGTAAGGGATTCTTCTTCAGATTTGAAGATGAGAGTTACCAGGAAAATACTAATCATTACTAACACAATGGCTGTGTATGATTACTTATGAATTGGGTTTGGTTTGTTTTAGCCTTGTTTTTCAAAAACAAAAACCTCTGTCCCCACAAGGAGTACTTTTTCCAGTCCATTGTATACTCACTGATGGGGTTGGTTTGGGGGGAGCACGGGCTGTCCTGCTCTCCCTCTTCAGTGGTAACCTCAGGCATTTGGGGCACTGTGGTGTGTTTGTGCAACCAGACGTGTGCTACTGCATTATTTCTGAGTTTGTTGGGTATTTTTTTTAAGATATGTGAGAGTGAGAGTCTTTTAACGTTCCTCATGTTCCATAACAATCCGATAATCACTGCCCTTTTCCTTTCTTTGCCTCTTTTGCTGTTCCTAGTTTGAGCTGGTGTCCCTCAGGCGTACAGTACATTGCCATGGGTCCTGACTTTACTTGTAGAAGGTATGGTATGAATAAATGTGCAGCAGCACAGGAGCACTGCAAACACCCTGTCGTCAGCTTCTCGCGCTCAGCCGCCTCCAGTGCTGCTCTGCTGAAGCGTGCACGTGTTTTGTTTGCTTGGTCTGCTTTTTCAGCAATTACTTTGGGAGTGGATCCTCAGCACTGGGCTGCAGGTGGAGGTGGTGGCTGCTTTCCACTGGCCTCTGGCATTAGGGAAGCTGCACTGCTGTTTTGAGCTGCTCTGTTCCGTGGTGACTCCAAACCGTGTTTTTTTCTGCAGCACTGATCAGAATGATGATCGTGACAGCCAAAGAATCAAACCAAGATTAATTATGATTCAGCACTGCTCTGTACCAGATCAGTCTCATAAAGGATTTAAGTTCACACAGACTTGCTCCCTGTAAATTGAAACACCTAGACTTTTCTTCAAAGAGACTAATCATGTAAAACCTTCTCTGACAAAAACAGTCTGATCACAGCAGATGAAAATTTCCCAGGCTCCTAAAGTTTGCATCTTCTGTAGAAAGTCCCAGTGCTGAGATTGATGTTTGCAGGTCACATCTATACCCAGTAGTCTTTGGAAGCCAGTGATCCAGATTTTATGGCTTTATAGCTTTTCTCTGGCAGTTTTTGCTGGTTGTGAGTAGAGCTATTAACACTCTTCTTCTGAAGAGTAGATATTGAGAGGTAAACGTGCTCTTCCTGGTACAGTTTAATTATGTTTGGTGTATATATACCAATCAGCAAACTACAGAGCACTGATAACTATTTTATGGGCTAATATTTGCAGGACATGATTTTTTTTCTCTACTGTGTAGCTTCGTTGTTGCCACCTTGGAATGTTAAAAAAAATCTTCTTCTGTCCTAAATAATCGGTAGAAATTGGACTGATTTCTGTCTACAGGTGTTACAGAATAAACTTTTAAATGCCTGCTGTTGATACACATTGATGAGTCACAGTCTTCCTAAAGCAGATTAAATGATAAATGCTTCAACCAGTCTTTTTTCCTCATTATTGCCATGAAAAAAGGTTTTTTTAAAATCTACTAAATCTTCTTATTCATGATTTATTGCAGTTTTTGCTTTCAAGGTGCATATTTATGAGCCTTTTAATGCTTCTAAGGGACTGCAGAACATTAATCACTGCAAGTCTACCTGAATTTAAAGCTCCTCTGGTTGTTTAAATCATCTATGCAGCCTGTAGTATGTTTTCTTTTTCATGTGTTTGCATGTCAGCTTGTTCACCACTGAGATGTCATGATTAGCCTCGGGTTGGGATGTAAATCCAGGGTAGGGCTGGGACTTGGTGAGTATCAAATCAAACATTAGCCATGGATGTGTGCTGGGAGGGGAATCTGTAAAGCTTCACCCAGTGCACCCACACTGGCATTTCAGCAGGTTTGTTGGTGCTTTGGCACAAGGAGCAAGAGGGTCAGAAGCAGAATATTAGGGCAAGATTTATCAGATGAAATAGTCCCATGTGAGAGAGGGTGTATTTTGTGTAGTTGAGAGGAGAGTGTATTAGTGTTTTTCTGCAGAGGTCACCTGTCTCTACAGAGTCTGGGCAAGTGTTTTATTTTTAATAGGTCTGCAAACAAAAATTTAGTATTTTATTTAGCTTTGATTTATTGCCTAGCTGTGCTGGGCAAGACCTAGCTCCCTCAGTAGATGATAAAATAAAATTGATTGAGTAATGGAGACAACATTTATTGAATTTAAAAACAAAACCACAGCATGGGTAAAAAAGAAACCAGCTTTGGCAGAATAAATGATGTTACCAGTGCCGAGTGTCAAGATTTAAAATGGTGGCTGCAGAGATGAGTGTTAGAGCAGCTGATGTGGCTGCTGGGAGGGGTATTGGTCCAGGACAGGCAGCACTATGCTGTGCAAGGTAGTTTGATTTGGGTGGCTTTTTTCCAAGGGGAGAGCCTAATAAAAAGCTAGCAAAGAGAATATGTGGAAATGCCAAAATTTTTAGGAGGAGTGTTTCTAGATTTTCCTGTGCGCCACTCAAAAAGAGTAAAAAACCAGTAGGAAAGGCAATTGACCAGGAGCTTCAATGGTTGTTTAAGCAACAAACAAACCTTTATGTCTCACTAGAAGCACAAAGATGTTGCTATTTGCTCTGAAGGAAAAAGAACTTACTGAGGAGTAACACCTGCATTTACCTGCACACTTCAGTGCCTGCTGAGGGTTTTGTGTTTGCAGGTGCTCTGTGCTGAAAGACACTGGTCCCTAAGAGTTTGGCAGCATCTGACCTCTGTGCTTCCTCTTTAGTTACAGCCTGGAAGGCCTTGCTGGAGACTCTGGTGAGAACAAGAAGCCCTCTACAAACCTGGAGGCTTCTTCTCTGAGCTCCAAAGACCTCAGGAGGAGTCCACTTGCCAGCAATCAGTCCCTGGTCCTGCTCACTGAGGAGCTTGAGCAAGGAGAAATCAGAGACTACAACCACCAGGTAAAACTGTCCAGCTAGTGTTGGATGTCTGGGAAATGCTACATCAACATTTTGGAAGTCATTTTTCCAAGTGACAATCTGACAAAAGCTTCCACCTTATATGTAGATATGCATAATATTAAAAATCTTCTGTCTTTAACATGGAGGAATCTCCAAATATTTTAAATTTTCTACTTCCTTCTTTGTGACAACATAGCTCTTGTGTCTTTCCTTGCTTAGAGGAATGGCATTTTTGAGGAACACACTGCTAAGCATAGGATTTTTTTTTACCACATTCAACCACAGTCTAGTTCTGCTGAGGAGTTGGAGTCACAACAGCAATTTCCATGGCCATCAGAGAGTTTTAACAATATTTGTCTCTTAATGTCTTGCAAGAATATCAAGCACACATAGTCTCTCTGTTGCATAATTAGTTGTCTGACACTTAAAAGACAAAACAAAATGTTGCATTTCACCTGTGCAGTGTTTCACTGCTTCACAGGGAGAGTTGCAGTAAACATGAGCGCTGAAGTGGGATCTGAGGCTGGCATGGTTCTGTCATTCTTGACATATTCAGTGTGGTTCTGTTCTGTTCTGCAGGTGCATCAGGCATCACAGCCCCAAGGATTTAACTTCTGTTCTTCTGCTGTTTCATCTCCACTGACCAAATCCATGTCTCTGATGTCAATTAGCAAACCCGTGCTCGACAGTGAGTAATCCAGTTTTCCCTTGTCCACTCTGTCATCTGTATAATTGAATGTATCTTGCTACCTTCCCAAGGCAAAACGTGCTACTGCCCGCTCATGCTTCCTTTATTACATGGAGTACATGTTTCACTGCTGCATGCAATTGTGGCTGGAAAGGCAGAACTCATTCAGTTTAGTTTTATTCTGCCCAGTGTATCCCTGCTGTTTTCTTTCTGTTAGGTTTCCTTTGTGTGGGTTGCTTTTTTCTTTCTAAATTAGACTACTGGTATGAAAACTATGATTTACTGAATTTGTTAACTAAAAAAATAAAAAGGATCTAATTTTGCATCCTTTCAACTTTCAGAGTTTCTTCTTTTTATGTCAGGTGAATTCCACTTCAGATCTTACTTCCCTGCTTCTAGATTTTTTTAAAGCTGATATGTGGAAACTTGAGAATCCATGTCTTGATCTCCTTGGGGGAGTTTGTTGCTATTCATTTTGAGTTAAATATTTGGAGCAGTTGGGTATAATTTATTGAATCTCATTCCTTAAGAAAATAATAAAAGATGATTCTGTAAAATTTTCCAGTTCAGCTTAATTGAAGTGATAACAAGCACTTAATTTTGCAACTTGACTGAATTGATTCTTCCAGCTGAAAAAGTCATTCAGAAGGCTGCAGCTGGATGTGCTTTGGATGTATTACACATGTATTTTTGTTTTATTAATTGCCAGCCACAAACCCTATTGACATTTTAGCTCTTATCAATTAGTGATTGTGTCTGATCTTTCCTCTTTATTAACGTGATTCTCCCTTGCAAAGCACAAGGTGCTTTAAGAAAGATGTTTCATTCATGGAGGAGGCTTGCTGGAGGAAGCTTACAGGGATTGTGCTTTGTAGGAAATGGTTTTAAATTCTTCACCGTGGTAATTCCATGATTAATAAGAAAGTGGCCTAATGGATGTGTCCCCCAGGAGCAGCAGTGACCAAAGAGGGAAGACTCTGTCCTGTGAAGAGACTAGATCCTGCCCTCCCTCCTTGGGCTGAAGGTCTTCATTGTTGTTTTTTGAAGCAACCAATTTCTTGGCATTGCACCCAGCCTCTGACCAAACACCAAAAAACTTGGCTGGCTCCCCAGAAATGAGCTGCTGGGGGCTGAGGGAGCCTGGATGGCCGAGGCTATTAAAATGTCCTGTGCCCTGGCATTAAAAATGCCATGGAGGCTTGATTATCCCATCTTTTTCTCGAGCCAGCCTGGCCACCCTGCTCCCTGGAGAAAGAAGGAAAAGAGAAGATGTAGTAACCTCTCCAGAGGGGCTGTGGACAAAGTAGCAGGGTTAGTCTTCTGCTTTGAGGCAGATGTCTGTGAGTTTGAGGCATTGAATGTAAACATTACTAACATTCCTGGGAGCTTTATTTCATCAGTCGTTAATTTGCAGCATCTCAGAAGGGCCACATTTTTATAGGAAGGTGGTTTTTGAAAATCAGAGGATTTGAGGGGTTGATGTGAGCGTCAAAAAGAAATAATCACTTGGAAAATTTAGTTCATGGATTTTTTTTTTCCCAATCCTGACACCTTCCTGACTGCAGAAACTTCAGTAAATCATCCAGAAAAAGCTGTGGCTTCCCCATCCCTGGAAGTGTTCAAGGCCAGGTTGGATGAGGCTTGGAGTAACCTGCTCTAGTGGAAGGTGTCCCTGCCCATGGCAGAGGGCTGGAACAGGATGAATTTTAAGGTCCCTTCCAACCCAAACCATTCCATTATTCTGCTTCATTCTCCCCCTTTCAAAGAAGAGCAGTGTTGTTTGAAATGTGGCCATAGGACCTGTGAAGCAGTTTAGTGCCTCTTACAAGGAGGTCTTGGTGTATAAACTCCCTTGTGTCACCTGGGTTTGATGTTCATGTTTTTCCAGCAGGACACTTAAGAGTTATGCAAGAATTACAGAGAAGTGAATTCTAGGACAAATTCAGTTCTTAATTCCACTTGCATAATTTTGTAATAGGTGTTTAAAAAAAAATGACCCTATGATCCCTGCAAATGTGTCTGAATGGGAAGAAAGCAACATGCTGTGCTCAAGAACTTTAAAAACTAAATCCAGATTAATAATAATATCAAGGGTTTTCTATTATTTTTACTGTTTATTGTCATATGTGCTGAAGGAGGAGCAATTTCCAAGACTGAGTTCCTAGCCCACACTCCATCTGATGTGTCAGATGTTCCAAGAGCTGCTGTGGCCATTCACAATGTTAATCTTTCAGCATTTTATAGAGGGAGGTCACAAGACTTGTTGGCTGGAGTGCTCAGAAGAATGCTTTTAGCCTTGGAATAGCAAATTTCCAGTGTGGAGCACTGTTATAAAGCCAGGAATTGCTATAAATAAAACCACTGAGATGGAAGTTGAACTGTGGTGGTGAAGGTGGTTCAATTTACAGTAAAGTATTATTGTTCATCTTGACTTTTAGTCTAAATAGACAGTAGACTACAGAAAAAAAAGTCATGTTGCCTAATTGTGTTCTTCAGTGTTCTTCTGGAACACTAGAACAACTCCTTCAAAAGGCAGTCTAAACAAAACTAACACATGGGTCCTCCTAAGAATTCTTCAATTTAAATGCCTTTCAGTGGGTCCCTCTTGGGTTGTTCTGCTTACTTGGAAAACTGTGCACATTTTATTCAAATTGCCTGTATGCAATTGACATTTGTGACTAACAGCTGGAGGAAGAGTTCAGGGCAGTTTCTTTTGCATTGCTTGTGTAGCATTGACTATTCCTTGGACAGTGTTTTTGTATTCTGAATTCAGTTTTGATGTATGATACCAGCCATGCAAAAAACCCTCATTTTATTTGGCTGAAAGGACATGTTTTGTTCAAATAAGAGAAATAATTGCTTTGTCTTTCTCTTGGAAGTTTATTACTGATAAAGTCTTTAGCCTGTTTTCCCTGTTCTGCAAGTGAATTGATGTATCCATGGAATGACTTAAAGGCACCTGAATACCTGTGCTGAAGGTGTTTAATGTATGTGCTTAAGTAGGTCAGACCTGGCCCAGGGGCAGGGTTTCCTCAGCCCTGTCCCAGCCACCTTTCCTGAGGACACACTGCCATGTGAGCAGTGAGTGTCCAGCAATCAGCTCACAGCTCAGGGGTTTCCACCTGTGCTTGTGTGAAGAGAAGGTTTGGGAAGGTAGGGCCTGTGGGATTCCAGTTAAGAATGGCTAGCTGACTCCTAATTCTCTTTTCAGAGACCACACACTTACAAAGAATTGTTGGAAAACTGCTGCTGTGCAAGGGCTACTCTTAAAAATAAATGATGGGATATTAGATGTTGCAGAATGATTGCTGAGTTTGGCACTGTGTTTGGTAGGCATCTTCCAGGCAGGGGCAGAAGAGGGTGTAGTGGGGCTTTTCTCATGTTCAGGCAGTTTCTTTAAAATAAGGACTCTTAAATTTTAGGAAAAGACAGAAGAGATACTTGGGTTTTTTTGTTTTATTTTGGAAGAAGAGAAGGGAAATTTAAGTGTCTCCTTTTTAAAGCTGGAAATTTTGAAGGGCGTAACATTATCAACATTGTTGATTTTTTTTAGGCATAAAGGTAGCAAGAACCTCCCCAGGCAGATAAAGTGAACACTTAAGACAAATTGTCCTTGCTAATATTTGGTAGCTTTGCTGTATCATTTAACTACAGAAAGCACCTTCAGAGAGGTATCTTGAGTTGTTCTAGTTTGAGTCCATGACAGGTCTTTCAGTGAAGCTGATGCCCTTTGTCCAGAGATCCATTTTGCTGTCAATATTCTGTTTGGAAAGAGAACTGCCTATAATTCTTCACAAGAGGTCCTATAAAAAGATGTCAGCAAAAACAGGGAAAGACTCAAGCCTGGAGCTGGGCATGCAGTGAGACCTGCGCCCTCTGAAACCTGCACCCTCTGGAATTTGCACATTCTCAGTTCTTTGTTTCTTGTGCCTTTCTGGAGCCAGCTGCTTTGCAGACATTTCCTTTGCTTTGCTTTTAGTTTGCTTTGGCTGCTTTCCTCTCCTTTTTATTATTAAATGCATTTTCAAGCATGCTCTAATGTCTGCTGTTAACCCACTTCTCAGCCCAGGGCCGGACTCGACCATCGAGACGAATCTCCTTCTCCTTCAGCATCTCTCCACTCATTCCTAAGTCTAAAACTCTCTTTTCTATTGGCTCTTCTTCCAGTGATGAGGAGGAGGAGTTGGATAGTAAGTAATCATTTTCTGTGCATTGCAGCCATAATGGGTGGAAACACAGGGAAATCTGGTTTTCTGCTTCAGGCACTGGAATTCCACCTTGCAAACATTGAACTACCCTTTCCATTGCACGATGTCTAATAGCAAGACCTTAATCCTGTATTGGAATACTAACTAATGGCAGAATTAAAAGAATTATTATCCAAAGAATCTTCTACATCAGCACCATCACATCTTATCTGGTCAGTTTTAATCTATATCCATATGGCAGATATCATCACCTGCCACTCTGAGCAGCAAAATAATCTCTGCCTCTTTACTAAAACCAAAATACTTGCCTTGAGCTTGTTGCAGGGCATGGAGTTAGTAGAAGAGGTGCATCCTTGCCTTGCATATGTGACAGTGAGTGCAATGCTCAGTGGAAGAGAAGTGGATGGAAGCCCTGATTATTAAATTCTGAAAATCTTCACAGCAACTTTACAGTTGCCCCACTAAGCAAAAAGCAGAAATTGCAGTCAAAGACCTTAAATCCTCAAGGTGTTCTTATCTAGATCCTGATATTGTTATCAAAATAGTTCTGTGGGAAACAGGTGAGAGTTCTCTGGCAGCTTTTTTTTTCTCCTGCAAACTCCTTTGCTAAAAGAAGCCAAAATAAGACAGAAGATTGAATTAAAGTAATTTAGACTCCTCTTGTTTTTTTAAATAACCTTACCAAAGATTATTCAAAATACTTCCTATTTCTTAAGCATGTTTTATTAGACTGTTGAAATAAACCAGACACATTCCTTGTGTCTGTACTGGGATGGGGGAAATTGCTTTGCAGTCCAATAGATTTTGGTTACTTCCTGAATTTAAAACAATCTCCAAACCATCCACATTGTACATATCTAAATTCTTCTCCTTTCCATTCCTGATCTTCACTGTGGGTTTGTCCCTTCCTTGAGAAAAGTCCTGTGCCCAAGTGTGATATTACCCACTTCTGTATTTAAGCTCCTTCTTTGTTGCTCTGTCCTTTTCTTCTGCTTTTAACAAAACTCAGAGTTCATGGTCCCCACAAAGTGAACTGCAAAGACACAGCTGTGCATTCATGTGATGCCTCACAGTAAAAAATACCCTTAGGTAAACTTTTTGGTGGAGTTTTTTGTTTCTTTGTTTGGTGAGTTTTGTTCTTTTAAGCATTTGGGTTATTTTATTATTATTTATTTTTGGGGTTTTTGTTTGTTTGTTTTAAGCATCCAATACCTGATATTCATTTTAAGTTTTGACAATTTTAGAGGATATTTATAGTAGCCAGTATTTATCTTTCCCTCAACAGTGCTCCTGTTAATGATGATCATTTGAGATAATGTCAGATATTGTTTTCTTTACATGTTTGAGGATACTGTGGTGACATTATAAAGGTTGATTTAGCAACAGCTCTTTCTGAGGCTGCTTTGGCATTGGGCATTTTTCATGGACTAATCCCAGACCAGTTTGTCTTTTCCCATCTTTAGGGTTCATTTCTCATAAGAGGATGGATGTGTGAACACTGAGATTGCATGTGCATTTCAGATTCCACTCCTCAATGTCTACATGCCTGGTTTTTCTTTAGAAAATGGAGAATTGGTTGAAGTTTGTTTGGTGATATATTTACGACATGGATTTCAGATGGCTGGACAATTATTATGAAGCCTTTGGATTTCTTGACCCACAAAAGTTTAATTACTGACAGCATTAAGGCACTGCAGGCTGGTTTCAACATTCTAGTCCAGTCACTGCTTTCTCCATAATGGTTCTTGATGAATTATTTCAAGTCCAGCTGCCATATGAACTAATTTTTGTGTGTGGTGCTTAAAAGCTGTTCAGATAAATACAGCATATTTTGGCTGCTAGCCCAGGTTCAGTGGACATAGATAGCAGTTCTGGCTTTTGAACCAAAAACTTAATTTTTTTGTGGGTTCTGAAACTATTGAAGGAAAAGATACATAATTGTAGTTATCATGCAGTGTATATTCTCAAGGTAGTGAAAAACAGTCACAAATGCCAAATTATTGCAGCTCTTGGTTCAGCGTTTGTTCACATTTCTGATGTAAACAGCAAAGAAACAGAAAGGTTTCTCAAATACTTAAATCCAGTCAAACTGATGAATCTTCTGAAAAAAGAAAAGGGAAGACTAAGGAGGTCTAACCCAGATTAAAAGCAAACTAGAACTGAAATGGGAACCAGAGTCACTGGAGCTTTAACCAAGGATTTGGAAGTCTGTAAGTTACTTATGTGATCCTAGTAGGCACTAGTAGGCACTTCATTATATTATAAAAATATAATATCACTACTGGAAATTGACTAGTAGACTTCATTTCATACATGTTACAGTATTACTAACTTTGGTGTATTCGGGATAAATCATTAATGAGGTGAAAGATTTTGCAAGGGAAATATTAACACTGCTCTCCAAGCAGGGTGTAGGTAACAGGGTATGCCTGCATTTTAGTTTCTCAATATGAAGAAATTATATTTCTGTCTCAGACTCTGTTGGCACTTGAATGAGTGTTTAGAAAATCTGTATTTAAAGCCTAGTATTGTGTGCACAGTTTTTCCTAATGCTCTTACTGCTTTTGAATAAAGGGCCATCTTTGCCTCTAATGGCAAGGAGCTCCTTTGCATTCACCCTTAGCATTAAGAGAATTTGAGCCAAAATACTGTTTCTCTTGCAGTGTATATGCAGAAGCCTAGTAAGGTGACAGTCATGCTGCTTCTTGAACTTCAGATAGGGCTGCAAACAGTGCTTGTATGAAGGGTTTTTTTGAGTCCTGGCAAGCCCAGTTACTTCAGAGAGAGCCCTCTGTCCTGGATCATTTCATCCTGATTTTTTAGTGTTCTTTGACTGTTCTGGTAAATGGTGTCAGCTCCCAGATCTGCTCCAAATGTGTTGTGCAAGCAAGTTTCTTGTGTTAAGAGAGTTGGTGCCACTGGCAGGGCTTCAGCTTCGTGTTGAAATTCAGCCTTTCCTCAAGCAGTGGTTCGTGACGAAGCCCCAGGCTGGTAACGTTTTGTGGAAAACAGAATAAGGCTTCCCTTGTTTCTCTTACTCTTTATGAAGTGCCTCAGGATTTTGATGGGAAAATGCACTACAATTTTATCAAGGAGAAAAGTTTTATACATGAAACCCGGATATGCTGTACAATAGATCCTTTCTAGTGGGGTATAAATAAAAGCATTGTGTCAGAATGATTCTCATTTATACCTACTGTCATTGAATTGGCAGTTCTGATTCAGACACCCTGATTCACCAGCAAGTTTAACAGTTGCACGGTCTTTACTTAATAGCTGAAGAGTGAGAAAAATACTAAACAGGCTTTCACCTCAGCATCTAATTTATTACAGGGAGCAGGCTTTATCCCTAGCACGTGAAATCTGCTCTAAACACCCACTTCTGGAAAACATTTCCCTTTCCTCTTGAACCACCCCAATATGCAAACTATGTTTTTTTAAATCAGTGGGCTAAGGCTGCAGTCTAACCTGTCACCCCCTGCCCCTCCCATCTTTTGCAGGTACGCAGTCGTTGGGCAGCTCCATGGGCTCCTCAGTGCAGAGGTACATCTTCTGGGGACACTCTGTCCCTTCTGGGGGCACTGCTGCAGTGGGCTCTGCCATGCACACCCAAAAGCCTAACTGGCACCAGTGCACTTCAGCTGAAATCAGAAGTTGTGAAAATCAGTCCTGTTATCTCTAAAGGCTGAAGAATATTTTAGGTCACAGAACATGGAAGTCTGTTCTGAGTCTCACCTCTGAACCAGGCTCTGTTTATTCATAGCTAATAACATCAGACTATGCATTATTGCAGGATGTCAGTTTGCCCTGAGTTATATTTGACACTAAAAGTAGTGCTTTCTCCCTGTGGCTAATTCTCACTATCTCTCTGTAACAAAAAACTAAAACGATTGTGTTTTCCTCTGTTGCTTTTCATCCTTGCAAATTGCACAGAGGAAATAATGTTCCTGGTGGCTTTCAAAGTGCTTCCCTGGAGGAAAGATGTTTGTGGCACTGGGTGTCTGGTCTCTGTGCCACTGACAGCTTTGGCTTTATTTTGTGGCTGGGAGACTCCTCACCTCTGCCCACTGCTGTTTGCTCCTCCTTGATTTAATTTGTAGTTTTGTTCTGCTTTTGGTTTGTGTTGTACTTAATACTGACAGACTATGTCCTTTAATGCAATAATAGTTTCCTTATTCTTCTATCATAGCTGAAGTCATAAGCTTGTGCATGTGAAGACTGGCAAAAATTGTCTGGGATCCTAAAAACTCCTAAATTAATACACATAACCGTTGTGGTTTATTATTACTGGTATTCTTGTTTCTCAGGGGAGGCTTTGCAGACAGTATGGTTTCTGTTAAAGACATTCACTGCCTTTTCAGAGTTCATTAGATGCCTTTCTCTGGAAGGAAATGGTTCTTTACAGCATTAATGGTTCCTGGTTATTTGACAAGGGGAGCAGCAGAGGGTGCTGTGACATGGCCAGCTTCAAAACAGATACCAGGATTCCTTGAAATTTATCTCAAAATGAGTGGATTGGCATTTTGTCTTCACTTTTCCTTCTCTGGTAAAACACCATGAAGCACCTAGACTGTATTGGCTAATAAATGCATTTGCCCTTTAAAAACAATCTATCCATTTAATAGATGCTTTGGGAAGGAGAAAAAAAATATAAAAGCAACTTTTTTGTTATTTGTTTGTTTGTTTGTTTTAGCATATCTGAAGAGAGCAGCAGTGTCCCCGCTGGTAAAGGTGTAACAAAAGTCAGCCGCACCTTCAGCTACCTCAGGAATAAAATGTCCAGCAGCAAGAAGAGCAAAGTAAGTGCTTCTTGTGGTTTGTGGAATGCCCATAGGCAGCAGAGATGAGTTCTGAGTTTAAGTCTTTGCCTGTATTTTACTTTATCCCTTCCTTTTTTTTTTTTTTTTCCTGGTAATGGCAGGAGTGTCTGTGGGGTGATAGGAACTGGCTCTGTGGGAAATCTGAGCACCCCAAAAGTGAGCTCCAGGACTACTGTATGAGGCTCAATAAGGCCAAGTGCTGGCTCCTAGATTTGGGTTACAGTGACAGTGCTGGGTGGACACGTAGATTGGATGATCTTAAAGGTTTCTTCCAGCCCTCATGATTCTATGCTTTCATTCATTTCCCAGAGAGAATAAAATTTGCCCTGGCATGAGTTAGGGCTTTGTAATGATTAATGAGTCTAACTTCTACAGAACCTGAGAGGTGTTTAATAAAACAAGGACAGGAGCTGTAAGAAGGGACTGGCTGCCAAAGGCTGTTTTGTCTTTTCATCATTTTTTTTTTTACTTTTGGCACAAAGTTCCTGTGCACTACAGGAGAAGTTGATCAAACACTGACTTTGAGTGATGGCTGATATTTATATTTTTCTCTTTTTTCTATCCTTGAAACCCTGGAATTTAATTTGCTGAAAGTTAAGCCCTGCTCAACAGCTGAATTTCCTGAGAACAGTTTAATTACAGAAATAATCACATTAATGTTAAATACTTCACACAAACGACCAGTTGTTGCTTTAGGTTGTCCCATGAAGGTTAATATATGTTTGGGGATTTTCTTGGCTTGGTTGGGTTTTTTTACTTGAATCTCACCTCGATTCATCTGTCTGACAGAAACTCAGAGCACTCTATTGTCTTTTTAGGTGATGTGTAGTTAATGTGTTGGCACATACTGTTGGAAGGCCCGTGAGAGGTGTGATTACACAGTTTCTCATTTTGGATCTGCCTTTCAAGATAGCCACAAGTGCCAGTGGCTCAGAGCTGCTGCTGAGCAGCTTTGGGACAATGCTCATCCCTGCTGCAAAGTACAGTGTTGAAAAAGTAAATCTGTTTACACAGAAAGCTCTGTCCAAACACCAGTGGGAGGTTCAGGAGCATTTTTGATAGACTTGTGAGTGAGAATGGAAGTTCATTAACTGTTACTTGCACTTAATGTGAATAATTTCTAAAGCAAGAACTGGAGAGAGAGGTAAGAGGTCTGGTTGGGAAAGAAAATACAGCAACAGTGCTTTTAGATATTTGGTTAGTGCAGTTTGATTTCACTAATTTCATTATTGTGTCTGAAAATGTTGATAAAGATTTGCTCCAAAATCCCAACCATGCACTACAAAAATTGCAACTCATATCAACTGTCATACTTTTACTAAATGAAAGCCAAAATATCATTCCAGTAACAGTTTCTTGTCTGCTCACAGTGATATGTTTGCATTATGTGCATTTTTAAGGATCCACTGGTACATTTAAATAATTTGACCAAAAAATTCGTTGGAACACTGATTTCTCTGAAGCATTCTAGACGAGAAAAACCTGTAAGGGTTAAAAAAAAAAACAACAAAACAACAAACCTTGAAAGAGGAAGTTTGACACAGGAAGTTGGTTTCTGGCCTGTCAGGAGGGAGGGAGGCTTCAGTGTCCTTCCAGCTCAGTTTTACTCATCTCCAGACCTTCAGAAATGCAGTTTTCTCAGATGAAATAAAGTAAAACAAAGCACATCTTCGTGTGAGCCTACTAATGGCAACAGCTCTTTTGGAAAATGTAGAGAGTTGCATAAAAAAACTTCAAAAATAAAGGGGTGTTTAGAGCATAACTGGAAGGATACTGATAGAAGTTGGTGTGCATTTACCCCTGCCTGGCGTGTACTTGGTGTTATTTGGGATTATCAGTGAATCTCTTGCTATGAGCAGAGTGCCCTGATTCACATTTGCAAAGTCTTAAACATGCTCTATCTTTGTAAGTTCAGGAAAAAACTCTCTTTTTTTTTTAATTTTGGTCAAGAATTTCTGAGAAATTACAACAATTAGCATGAGTAATTTCTCTTTTTCATTGTGTTGCACAGTAATAAGGCGGTGCTGTGCCAACAGCAGCATTTCAGGGTATATGGTAGGAGTTGCAAGTGTTTTAAAGGATTTGGAGACAGGGAATATATGTGACCTGCAGAGCAGGAGGAGCTCAAACACATAAAACCTCTGTCTGTTCAACTTCTGCAGCCCTTTGTTTGCTGTAGTACTACATAGCAACCCTCAGATATGTTAAAATTCACTTTTTCTGTACCCCACACATCACAAAGTGTTTGATTTACTCCTGTTTGATTTACTCCTCTCTGCCTTTAAAATAGGTGGTTCTATATTGACTTGTGACTTGTAAAATATTAGTCACATCCTTTTGTGCCTGTATGGGTTTGGTTTTTAGTTTTGTTTTTTGGGGTTTTTTTTGTTGGTTTTTTTTTAGCAGTGGCAGCTGAGGTAGGGCAAGATGAAAGCAATAGCAAAATAGCTCAGACCATCTTTAAGGAAGTCAGCAGTTGTCCTGCTCCTCCCCGTTTTGCTCAACTCCTCCGTGCTGTGCCTCCCGTCGTGGCCCCGCTGCAGCCTCCGGCATCGCCATGGGCTAGTGGGGAGCAGCTCCTGGAGGGGAGCAGCTCTCCTGCCCCAGGGGGAAGGATGTCGATAAAATGGAATAGATTCTCAGAAGTACCTCAGATAACAGTGAAGCTGGTGGGACTGAAGCACTGGGAGGTAAGAGCTGCGTGGTTCCTGGGGAGCGGGGCCCGCTGCCGCGGTGCCCGTCGTGGCGTCTGCTCTGGCACGTCACTTCAGCCACAGGGCCCGGCTTCAGATCTCACTGGCAACTCCAACAGCACAAAAATAGTCTTCTGCAGTCCTTCTTTAAATAAAGTTCCAGTAACTGCCACAGGAAAAAAGAAGAAGCTGAAAAAAATCTCATTGTGAGACCTTGTCCTTCAGTGGAGTGGCTGGCAGCCCTTGTGTGGAGTTGGCTGTTTCCTCCTTGAAGGTGGTGCACCGATTTCCTGTTTTTCCTGGGGCCGTTCAGCTTTAATTGAAATTAAAATTAGACTTCAGAATTGCTGGGTTTTGCAGTGAATTTCAGGTAGGATTAAAGTATAGGATAGGAAATCTCCTTTCAGCATGAGAGCCACAAGATTTGACTTGAGCTTACAGTGATCTTTTCTCCTGGAGCTTCGCAACACTTGGCAGTAGAGCAAATTCCCAGGCATCAACTTGGTACCATCAGCCCAGGCCTAGGCTGCAGAGTTTAAGTTCCTGAATCCTGCCAGGATGGAAATGGTTAAAGATGGGCAGGCCAGTGGATGGAAAATGGGGCTGTGGAGCTTTCTGTGGGATGGTGTGAGCCAAGCTGATGGCTCAGAGGAGGCGGAGATGGGACGCAATGCAGACTCTTTTCTGGCAGGTTTTCTGCTTCAGACAGGATTATTCCATATGGTAATACTCCTAGTTTTGCTTATTTGCAGAACAAAACAGTGTTTGGGGCCAGTAAGTAGACTTTCTGTTTATGACACTTTGCAGGGACAGACTCCGGCACTGGCATTTTGCCTGGGGTGTGCTGGGAGAGGAGTCCTTAGGCTGAGATACTCATTATGTGAGGGTGTCATCCAGGGCTCAACAGTTTCCCTGCAGTGGCTGCAGAGCTCCATCCCTCTTCAAGCCACTTCATGGCAGTTGCTCCATGGTCAGCTCTGCAGCTCTCTGATATTCAGGCTGGGACAACATTAGGCAAAGGGCACATGGCATGTAAATATTGAAATGCAAAGATAAGCTGACAGAAGCCTTTACCAGTTTCTGGTTAAGCTTCTCTTTCAGATGCCAGTAGATTTGCAGTGACAGTTAAAACTACAGACCTGGAGTTGACTCATATCATAAACATCTTGTAGGTTGGTACATGGAAAGACGAGGAGTTGTTGTAATTCAAATTCAGAGTTTTTCTGTGGAGTTTGCTTTAAAAATTGTTTGGAAGAATTCCAAATCCATGAAAGGCTGCAGGGAAAAATGTTTCAAATTTTTAGTATTTAGTATTTTCTGTCTAAGGTAGCGATAGAAAAGAAGCAAAAACTCTGCTAGAAGTTGGAGAAGCTGTCTGTGCTTGTCATCTTTGCAACGCTGAGTAGCCCAGAGGTTGAGTCGTGGCTTGTGGAAGATGAGAGGGTCTTTTATGGTGCTGCTGCTGTTCCCCAGCTTTTCTGTGGTGCCGTAGGTCGAGAGTTTGTAAAAGACCCATTTTGCCAAAAAGCTTCACATAGTTACTTAGGGTTGCATGTAACTGTTGAAAAGGTTGCTAGCTGGAAGGAAAACAGAGGTAGAAATATTTTGGCAGTAAGGCTCTAGAGGCATTTAAGAAGTGCTTGTATTCTCCATTAGAAATGCAGTTGCAAATCACAAGCCTTATGGTTTGGCCTTAAAAATTAACTATGTTGAAAGTCTGATGCACACTGCATGTGGTATTTGTATTTAATACAATTTATTTAAAGTGCTGAAGAGGCTGATGAGACCCCAGAAAAAGAAAAAGAGTTAAAGTCATTAAATCAGGCAAATATAAAACAAAGGTAGAAGGAAGTAGGTGCCTTCAGAACAGACTTGGTGTCATCTGCAGTGGTGAGAAACCTGTGTGAGTCAGTAGTATGTAAATGCACTTCCACAGGGGCTTTTTAAGGGAGAGCTGTGCAGACACACGGCCGCTGTTCAGGTGCCCCTCAGTCGATATCCTCGCCGTGCCAAAGGCAAACACTGAGCAATCTGTAACCAGGGGAGAGACCTCTGCCAAGTGACCAGGCTTTTGCTCATTTTGTCTCGGCAGGAAAAAGAGAAAGATAAAGAGAAGACTAAAGAGAAGGACAAAGATTCCAAGGAGAAGGAAAAGGATAAGAAGCTGTTAAATGGGCATCTCTTCACTGCAACCTCTGTTGTAGCCCAAGCAACCTGTTACCACTGTATGAAGCCTTTCAATAAGGATTCGTACTACTGTGCAAGTAAGTCAGGGGGGTTCCCCCCCTTCCTTTTATTTTTCATTCAATCTGGCATGAAAAATGAAAACCTTACACTTTATTTTCCTTTTGCTTGAGGATGTAAGGTGGGAGGGAGACTTTGGAGATAGTGATTCATGGAGCAGTGTGTTGCCTTGTGGAAACTGGACTGAAATGAGTCGTGGCTGCGTGGAGGGAGGTGTCCTGAAACCTCTTTCCTAAGCCTGAGCTCAACCATCACAGCAAGCCATGGGCTTTTCTACCCCTTGTTGTGCTCTGTCAGTCAGGAGAATTTTGTTTATTTCAGCTGTGTGTAGTGACTTGGAGCTGAGGTGCTTTGGTAAGATGGACAAAGGACAGGGACAGCTGGCTTGGATCATGGCTTCTGTTTTCAGTGGGGAAAAATAAGTCCCACCCTTCTGTGGTGTATTTCTTTAGTTCTCTGAAATACTGCTTTGGTGAGCCCAGAGCGGGAACCACATGGTACAGAAAGGAAATACTGACCCTCTGCTCCCTTTGTACAAGAAATTGCATCACAGGTCAAATGACAACTACCTGTGTGCGTGTGGAGGACGTGCAGCACAGGACAGGCAGGATGGGAACCTCACTGAGGGTTTCTGACAGATTGGGGATTTTGTTCTCATTTCTTATCACTGTTTCTCAAGCCTGTAGCTTGATGAGGTCAGCGGTGTTTGTGTGGTCGAGACCAGAACACTGCTTGGTTCATGCAGCAGCCCAAAGCTGTAGAATATGCAGGCAAAACCCTTTTTTTTCCCCACTACAGCTCAGTGGAAAAGGCTTTCCTCTCCTCACTATTAGTAATTTTTTACTCCACTAGCTTAGAAATGAGTCAAAGCAACTGCAGGAGCTTCTCCCAGGCTGGAGCCTCCCGTTCCTGCTGGCAGATGTGAGCAGGGGAAGGAGCAGCCCCTGAATCCTGAGTTTCCTGAAAGAGATTTCAGCAGAGTTGTTTGTCTGAAACATGCTCTGTATCAGCCTGATGGGAAATGTAAAACATCAACAATTACAAACTCTCAAATGCATCCTCTCCCTTTCCCCACATGACCTACTTAACAGCTTCTGAAGCCACATAGAAAATCAAATATATACCAGTTTAACCCTCTCTATGTTAATGATTTAAAATAACCCAACAATGGCATATGTTTTAGCACAGAAGTTCTTTTCTTGTTTTCAAGTTACAATAGAAAATGGTTAGAAGTTTTCTGCATCGGCCAGAAAATGAATGTCATAAAAAAAAGTTTGGTGAGGGCCTAAGTTGAGAGCTCACATCAGCGAGTGGTTCTTTCTCCCACTGCATCTTAAAATCAACCTCAGGTGCTTTGGAAATGATGGATAAGCAGCAGCAGAGACACTGATATTCCTGTGCTGTTGGAGGCTGGTGCTACCACCACTGCTGTCTCACTTATGGATGATTTTTATTGCCTTTTAAAGCGCTGGATAGTTTAAATCAATGTCTCAGCTTTTCAGTGATGCCCTCCAGCTTTCTGAAATATCTACTCAATGCTGAAAGATTGTGCGTGCTCTGAAACAAATGAGCAAGCAAAAAAAGCCTAATTTTTAGTAGCTTTCTGCCTTGTCTATTTTTTTTTTAATTTTTTTTTTTTATGATCAGTGATGCAGGAAATAAGGTTTTGGGGGTTTTAGTTATTAATACTAGTGACACAGAGGACTTAGAGGAACTTCCTGCTTGCTGAAGAGTTGATTTGGAGGAATAAAGTCCCTACAACCAGATTGTTTTAATATAAAAAATCCTTTTTTTTTTTGCCAAATGGTACACACTAAAAAGCTGTCTTCAGGCTTTCAAGGCTTTTGTGTGAGTTTCATTATTCTGAATTGTCTAACTGTTTCTCTTCATACACCAGGAGCAGGTTTTGTTCCTCTTCCATGTTTGGTTGTAGAGTGCTTTTGGGTTTTTGCAAGAGTTTTCAGATTGCTTTGTTCTGTCTTCTGTTGCACAAGAAATTGTGAGACCATGTCAGAATAACAGCACCCCATGGCCTTACCCTTATCTCTGTCAAAATATCAGAATGACTGGCTTTTATTGAGTCATCCCAAATGTAAGAGATTATAGAAATGGGAGCACATTTAGTCATTCTGGATATAGAATTTTTTCCTTTCCTTTTGCTTCAAAAAAATAATTCAGAACTTCACATTTACAGTGTAACATACATGTAAAATACAGTTCATTATCTGTGTTAGTGTTGTCATGAATGAGTGGAAATATTTTTCTCTAAGCTTCTGAATCTAATTTTGAGCTGTGATCTTTCATCTGCCAAAAGATTAAAGCCTGAAACCCAATTCTCAATTCTTACGGAAAAAAAAAAAAGGCAGTTTTAATCATCTTTGAAAATTCTTGATTCCCAGAAATCTGCTGGCAGAGATCATGGGCAGACTTAGGGTATTGAAAAAAAACCAAAACCAAACCACCCAGCTTTTGCTCTGGCATATGTGCAGCAACAGGTGCTGTTAAAGCATGATGGGCTTTGCATTGGTGAATGTGGTGCTTTTGGACCAAAACTTCAGTTTCCAGCAGAAAGTCCCAACCTCAGGAGTCCAGCAGGAGTACCAGCCTCCCATCCTGACAGATGCTGCTCCTGCTGCCTTTTCTGGTAACCCTGCAGTACAGCAGCACTTGGGTTCTGTGCTCTAGATCTTACCCATGACGTCTGAGTTTGTGTAAATGAATTTTCCCATCCTCTTCTTGTCTTCTAGATCTCATAGTCCTTGTCTTGATGAGAGCAGTATTTGTCTTTTCAGAGAAATATTGGCCCTACAAATGGTTTCTGTCTCCTGCTTCTGCTTTCCACCATACTTACAGAGGGATAATGCCATCAGGGTTTTTCTTTCCCTTTTTTTAAATTTAATCTCAACCTTGCATTGATTTTTAAACAGAATTTCCTGTTAAATTCTGTGAGGAAATGTTATTAACAAACAAAGGGCTAATTATCCTGGAAAGCAGCCTCTCTCTCAGTATTTGTAGCTACTTGTGTAAACCACAATGATGCCTGAAAGGTATTATTCTCAGTTGTTTAAGTTAACAGTTCAGATGACAAACAGCAAAAACTGACCTGTCTTCTGTGGGATTTTGTTTAATTTGTTGGGTTTTGGGGTTTTTTTTGACAGACTGTAATGCAATTGTTCACAAAGGCTGTAAGGAGAATTTTGCTTCATGTGCAAAGGTCAAAATGAAGGTAAGATATTTCA
Organism: Phainopepla nitens; assembly: GCA_013400175.1. NCBI lineage: Eukaryota > Metazoa > Chordata > Aves > Passeriformes > Bombycillidae > Phainopepla > Phainopepla nitens. The sequence continues at coordinate 1,986,361 of VXBQ01016349.1, forward strand.
TCTACTCTACTGAATATATCTATATACAGATATATATGTATCAATCACTTTCTACACCATATCAAAAAGTTTCCAGTTTGTTGTAAAGATCAGCCCTGGTGCTGAAGCTTTCACATAATGAAAACTGTTAAATATACTGTTTATGTAAGGAATACACAGATTTTGTGCTTACTCCAGATGCAAGGAATCTGCTTCTCCAAGCTAAATAATGTTTGTGCAATTATGATTTCAGTTCACTTCAGTATTGTCATCACTTCCACATTTTCATATTTGCTTCACATTTCTCCATCTATTATTGTACCCATTTCATTCAGACAATAAAAAATATACTTAAAAATACACATACACTGAGAGGCTTCAGGAAAAAAATAGCTTTTTTTGTTTTAGTTATATGGCACAACCCTCTGTGAGAAGGGAGGAAGAAATTAATTTCATTTTTCTTTCAGCCACAGAGAGGGATGCTGCAGGCACATGATACCTCTTCGTTACCCACAGTAACCATGAGAAACAAAAGTAAGACAGTTTCTTTCCTTCTGCTTTGGGAGTGGTCTGTGTCTGCTGTTCTTAACTGTTCTGACAACTGATACTTAGTGTTATGAAAAATAAGCTTTTAACAAAGCAGGAATGAGGATCCTCTGTTCATGCTAAGCAATATTTGAGACTTCAGAAGTTGCACTGAAGTTGTACTGAGGTCATCCCCTTCTACAGTATCTTTGTAGCTTTAAGGAAATGCAAAATCATCTCAGATTTAGAAAAATCACTTATCTGTTGTAGCTTGCTGAATGTCTATACCTGTTAAGGCCACAAAATCTGAACGATGCAGCTTATGTCCGTGACTGTCTGACATGGGAAATAATCCAGCTATGAGTATTAAGTGGAGGGGATTCATATACAATTATTTTTGTGTTAATTAAATAGTTATGGGCTTTGAGGTAGGAAAAATAGAAAGTTTAATTTGGAGTAGGAGGAATACTGACAAACTGTTCCTGACTTTGCACTGCAGAGTGACCCAGTGTGACCAAGGATAAAGAATAGGTGTGAAATAGCTCAGATTGGTTTTATAGGGCCATGATTTGATAAGCTTAAGTGATAAACTTTGATAAGATAAATGATAGCTCGTATGGAACCACACTATATATACAGTTGTAATCACTGTGGTATTTATCATGAAGTTCAGAGGTGTTGTTCCATAGAGCAGAAATGCATCTGAAGAAGGAAAAATTTGGAATTACTATGAACAGATTAGTTAAAGGTATGTGATGGTGTAATGAAATCAGGATTATCATTTCTCTGTGGTACATACTGGTAAGAGAAACCGATCTCAAAGATTTTGACCAGAAACAGCAAGATTTATGTGACTGTGGGCCCAGGGAAATGAAAAGGCAACAGGGTGGATTGTGACATGTGATTAATTACCAAACCAGTTAAATTCAGTTTCCCACGTGTGTTTCTGGAGTTGCAGGTCCCACCTGGGTATTTCAAGCATAGCGCAGTGAGTTCTGCACAGGGGTCAATGGTCTCCCCTTCCTGTGGCTGTTCCTAACTGCTGACATCCCCTGGGGATGGTTCTAGAAAGAAAAGGCAGCGAATTCCAGAGTCTGGATCCTTTTAAGTCATCATCAGGCCAGTTAAGAGTGGTTAAGGAGCTTGCATGGGCTGACTGTTCCCCCACCCTTCCGTTGCAGGCTCGCAGCCGAAGGAGCGCCCGCGCTCCGCGATCCTCGCTCCCGACGAAAGCACCGTCACCTCCGCCTTCAGCAACAGGAGATCACAGCAGCCCACTGCACTCTCCAAAAGTGTCTCCATACAGAACATTGCAGGGTAAGGTTCCTCCCTGCACACCTGACCGTGTGTGTGTTATCTGAACTGCTGACGTAAAGAAATCCACATCTCACTAAAAATAAGTTCACGTGCTGTGACTTGGGTTAAAGAGATCACAGACAGAGAAATAGCCATGTTCTGTGTGATACCATCAGTTGTCTTCTGCAGAGTCTGATTGTCTGAGTTAAGTTTAGTCATGGTAGCAGTTCAGAGGCACAGCTGAGTTGGCCTGGTACTGAGTTGGTGACTTCACAGGGATGCTCTGGGCTCCTGGGAAGAAATTCCCTTGCCTTGGGTCAGATACTGTGCCACACATTTGCAGATCAGGTATAGTCTTAGCTTTTGTGTCCATAACAAGAGGGTGAAGGCACAGAGCTGCAGTCTTCGTGTTTTTAGACTGCATTATACATAATTCATTACAAAAAACATAGAAGAAAATCTAATTTATGGCTCCTACCATACTTGCATATTGAGCAGTTCTACATATGAGGCAGTTGCAGGGACTGGCATATTCTGGGCAGTTTGGGGGTCCTGGCTATTTTTGGGGAATTTCATTTAGGCCATTTTCTGACCTTTCTCAGAGCTACTGGTAAGGACTCTTGTACAGCCTTTGGTATTGCATTTTTTCACACTGTTTACTGCAAGGGCAATGAGGATGGGATGTGACTGGAATGGAGTTATCCAAACTGTAAAACCTCAGGAGTGGTTCTTTATGGAAAGCACCGTCACTCACAACTGTAGTGCTTACAGCTTCTCGAGCTCCAGTGGGTAGTTAGTAAACAACTCATAAAAGCACATTTCTGTACGTAATCGTGCAGTGCTGGCTTTGTTTTCCAATTCATATTTAAAATGCATTTATTCTGCTTATCTGAAAGTACATTTGGCTGGGTTTTTGTCATAAACAATATTCTGTGTTCTGTTTTTCTGCAGAGTTGGGAACGATGACAGCTTAATACACACTTGGAAATTCCTCTCGCAGTCAACAGACTCTTTACATAAAATCAGCCGGGTTAATGAATCCATGGAGTCACTGGTTGATGAAGGTAAGAGATCTCCATGGCATTTATAGGAGAAGGAAGGTCTCAGTGCTGCTTTCCAGAAATAGAAAATCCATTTTCAGCAATTGTCTTCTTCTATAATGGACAATTGAAGTGTATTTATTTTAATCTCAGAATATCAATATGATAAAGTAAAACAAAGCCCCACATAGTAATATCCTTAGCTCATTGAATTATGGAAAAACATTTAGAAGGTTTTAGTTACAGTTGAGTTACTTGGAATTTAGCTCAGGGACAAACATTTCCTCTTCTGTTGTGGTTTTTTTATTTAACTGCAGTGTCATTGCATGGCAGATTAAGGATACATTATCTGAGCTAGATAAACGGTGAACAGGAAACTAGGAAATAGCCTTTAAAAGTGTTTTTCATAGCTAGTCTTTAGGTGGTATATGATAATTTTTATCAGTAAAGGAGAGTGTGTGAGATGTCTGTGGTGTGACTGACAAAGCCTGAACCTAAATAATTAGACAGGAGTCTCAGATGGGACAAGTTACCCATTACCCATGTCTTAATGGCACTTGCATTGCTTTGTGAAGGTGCAGACATGAATGAAGGACAGCTCATGGGAGACCTGGAATTAGATTCCAAGCAGCTGGAGGCAGAGTCCTGGAGCCAAGTAGTGGACAGCAAGTTCCTACAGCAGCAATACAAAGATGTTGTCAAACGGCAAGATGTGATTTACGGTGAGACATCTGCACCTTCACTTTTTACACACTGTAAACAGCTCCTTGATCTACTCACATGAATGGGTTTGGGAAGCTTTAGCCTCATGAATAGGAACATAGCTTTGGTTTCTCCAAAGGCCAAACTCTCATTCTTGAAGTTCCTAGAAACGTGATGTATTCTGTGAAAACTGTCTTTCTGCATTTCACCTATCCAGAAGCCATCAAAAAAACCCAGAAATTGCCTCTCCTCATTTGTCTGCTGATGACTTTCAAACTTGGCTCCAGCACAAGCAGCTAACTAGGAAGTCTTTCTCTGAAGGATTCAGGAGCCATCCTGTATGGCAAAAGTGGGGTATGTGGAGTATGGGAGTGAGGTGTTAGGAAGGAGAAGATACCAGGGCTGAAGGTTGAGACCCCAGCAGCAACATCCAAAGCTCTCTGTTGTGGGACACCTCTTCCCCCCTGTTTCTCTCACACACGAAACTCTCGACTGATGTTACAATTCCTGACATGAAATTTTCTGAAGCTGCTTAGAGAAGCCCAGTTATGGAAAAGCTTTCTAATGGCAGCTTTTCCTTGTGCTGTAACCCATGAACTCTTGTCCTCGTCCTGTGCAGAGCTAATGCAGACGGAAATGCACCACGTCCGCACGCTGAAGATCATGAACGATGTGTACAGTGCAGCCATGGTAAAGGAACTGCAGTACGATCAGCAAGTCGTGGACAAGATCTTTCCCTGCCTGGAAAGCTTGCTGCACATCCACAGTCAGTTTTTCCAGCGGATTCTGGAAAGGAAGAAGGAGTCACTGGTAGACAAAAGTGAAAAGAACTTTGTTATCAGGAGGATAGGTGACATCCTGGTGAATCAAGTAAGTGCTGGAAAATGTTTGCAGTTCTGAGAACACAGCTGGAAGCCAGATGCTTTTCCTTCCCTCCTGTTTGTGCCTGTCAGATAGGCACAGCTGATGATAGCTTTACTCTTCACACATGAAAATCTCTGCCTCTGCTCTTTGAAGCATTTTTTGCTCTTTCAGAGGAAGATCCACTGTTGAAAATTAATTTGTTCATTTCGTGGGAAAGAGATGCATTCACTGACAGGCACAAAACAGTTTGACCACAGAGTGGAGTGTAGGCAGGAGCTCACAGCAGAATATGCCCAGTGTGTTTCTTTGCTGCATTACTGACCTAGTGTTTAACTCAGGGTGGGTCATTTTACTTTTCTGTATCCACAGTTTCTGTCTTCTTTTTGTCTGTCTTGACCTTTTTCGTGGTTGGCTTTTAAGCCATGTGAGTGGAGTTGCAAATTTTGCTGTAGGTATGAGCTCAGTAAATTCCCAAAATCAGCTCTTCGCTCTCTAGAGATCTCCTTGCATGGTCGAGCGTGCTTTGGACTGATTTGATTTCATCAAGTTCTTCTGAGAGCCTGGCAGGCACTGCTGGGATGTCACCCCAGGAGCTGTGTGCAGGTTGGAGCTGTGTGTCCCATTCTTTGCAGTTCTCTGGGGAGAACGCTGAGCGAATGAAGAAAACGTACGGCAAATTCTGCGGGCATCACAACGAGGCTGTCAGCTACTTCAAAGATCTTTACTCAAAGGACAAGCGCTTTCAGGCATTTGTCAAGGTAGGACCTGGCAGAACAGATGTAGCTGGTGGAAAAATTGTGTCCTTTCTGCACTCTGGAGGAGTGTTTTGCTGCAGAACTGAAATTTTCATCTTTGTTCCTTAGAAAAAAATGAGCAGCTCCCTGGTGAGGCGTCTTGGGATTCCTGAATGTATCTTGTTGGTAACACAGAGAATCACAAAGTACCCGGTCCTTTTACAAAGGATACTGCAGTACACCAAAGGTAGGGACCAGTTCCTCTATTCTAAGCACGTGTTTGTTTGTCCAGTGTGAAGTTTGGATCCTTTACAGCTGAAGCAGATTTTCTTACCAGCTAATCCAGTCACTGTTGTCTCACATCACTGCAATGAGATAACTCAATTCCATATTTCCATTTAGGATTAGTTGTTTAGGTACCTTGATTTGGTTGTTAGAAGTCTGTCTGTAGCTAATTATGGAGCAACATGCCTAGACTCCAAAGTCTCCCAGCTTGCTTTTTTTGGTATTGGGTAAAATATGTAGTTAATTTGTGCATTTCATCTCTAGTGTCTTATATGCAAAGTATATTGGAATATTCTCCAGTCTCAATCATGTATATGTAAAAGGTTTTGTGAAACTCTCTTTAAGGGGGAAAAATGTCTCATTTACGTATTAAAAAGTTATAATGGGGGGATTTGGGAGAAGAGGAAGGAGGGAAGTAAAATTGGGAAGTTAGACTGCACAAAGAAAGTCGAATCGAGATGTTTCTGTTTCTTTTTTATAGAAAATGAGGTGGAACATGAAGACTTGACTCAATCATTAAACCTCGTTAAAGATGTGATTGCTGCAGTCAATAGCAAAGTCAGCAATTATGAGAAGAAAATGCGTCTTGGGGAGATTTACAACCGGACGGACAGCAAGTCCATCATGAGGATGAAGAGTGGCCAGATGTTTGCAAGAGAGGACTTGAGGCATCGGAAGCTCATCCGGGATGGGCCTGTTTCACTAAAAAACGCAGCTGGCCGGTTAAAAGGTAAGACTGTCCTGCCTTCTGCTGTGGAAGGATGCAGCTCACCCTCTCTGGGTGTAGGATTAGTCCTCAGATTGGTGTCTCCACCCTTGGTTTATTCTTCTGCTTTGATAGGTTGTGACACCAGCTTTCCCCTGCTGAACCCCCGCTCCCCATTGCATTTCCAGTTCTTTTTGTGGGTTCTGGAGTGGTAGCCAGCTGCTCTTCCTCCTGGTGACAGCGTGACTGCTGAGGGCTCAGGTGGCATTGACATCTCTGTGTGTCAGCCAAGGAGCAGAGCTGCTGTGGGATGCTCTGGGCCAGGAGGACACAACTGGGGCTGCAGTTGCCCAGAGCATGGAGTCAGATCTCTATGCCTGTGCCACCATTCCAGGAGTTGTGCTGGCTTAATCTGGAACCCAGCCTCAACTTCCTGAGCCTTTCCTTCCTTCTGAGGGCTGTGGCAGGTCTGCAGCAGTACCATCCCAGCTGCACTGGGATCCAGGGAGAGGTCCCAGCCATTTGTTCCTCTTGAACCTCTTGAGCTGTTGACATGAACTGTTCAGGAGTGGCTCTCGTGTCCCTGCAGCTGCCTCTTGTTGGGTCAGTGTTTTCTTGAGTTTTGTTTGTTATCAGGGGGAAGTACTTTTTTTAAGGTGCTGTGACGTTCTCCACTGAATTAAACACTAAATTTCCCAAGGAATCTTTCAGCTGGGACCACGGTAGCAGTAAGAGCAGTCAGGGCTGTGCCTCAGGCTTGGCAGGAAGACTGGGCTTCCCTTCCTCCCTGCAGCATTAGCTGATTAAATTACGGTCTGTGGGCATGAATGGGGCCTGGGAGCCTGATGCCGTGCTGTGCAGGGAGGTGGTGATAACATGGAATTCCGCATGGGGTATGATTTATGTTGAGGTTTTGGAAGCAGGAAGTGTACAGATGATTTCTAGGCACCCGAGACTACTACTGCCTTTAGATGGTGGATGAAGCAAGTTCTGCTGCTGTTGTGAAATTGTGATAAGCACAGGCTCCATTTGCATTTCTTAGTCATAGAAATGCACAAACATGTCCATAGTGCAAACTCTCAGGGAAAGTAGGTCCTGCAGGCAGGCTGCAGAACCAGGGAGAGAGTAGATCGTTCGTATATTTGGGTTATTTTGTGGTATTTGAAATGGAGCACCAAAAATTATAGGAAGAACTTTTGTTTAAGGGTTTTAGCATTTCCCCTCTTGCAAAGTGCATGGAACAGAGAAAAAGGCAGTCAAATGCCACCTTCTGCAAACCTCCCAGAACCTGGATTTCATTTTACAGCTTTGCTTAAAGTTTAGTAGTTCTTTTATCTGGAATGGATTCTGTCTTCCCAAAACAGGCTGGAAGGATTTACCCATGGGATGATTTAAGTTTTTGGTTTGCTTCCTTTCTGTCACAAGATTTCCCGAGTACATTACACAAAACCTCTTTGTACCGAGGGGTCTGGGTGGGGCATTACACTTGGTAGTTGCTGTGCAACTTTATGATATGTTTTTAGGAGACTTGGAAGGCTCTACGTGTACTCTGGGAAAAGACTGATTTAAAATCCTCTGTTGGCTTAAGGTTGTGTTTCCTTCTCCATGAAAGAAAGCCAGGTCCTGTGTCTCAGGCAGGCTCCCCTCAGAGTTGTGTTTGTCTGAGAGCAGAATTACTGGTGGCTCCTGAAGTCAGTATTTCGTGGGAAAGAAACTGCAGCTGACAAATGTTGTTATTGCATGATAATTTACACCCTGCAAACCACTCATCAAGAGAACCATAAAACCCAAAACTTCCTGTGCAGATATTTTGCTTGAGGGCTGAAATATTGATTGTTTGAGAAAACAGAGCTTCTATTGAATAAATGTCTCTGGCTTTCACTGCTATGCCCATGTCTTAACTGGTATGTGCATGTGGCTGAGGAGGAGCACCCCTGCTCCAGTGGGTGAGAGCAAATCCTGCAGGATGCCCAGGTGCTGATGTGTCCTGCTTAATGCAAAGCTGGTTCGGAGCTAACCTGATCTGGCATCTCCAGGAACTGCCCTTGCTCCTCCTGCCAACTGGGAGGTTGATCCTCCTTCCAGGATTTGCAAAACCAGCCCTGCTGCTCCCCAGCGCTGGTGTTATTACAAGAAATCTGTTCTGGGGTGGGTTGTGTGGTTGTACTGCACTGGTGTGCTTCTTCTTTTGCAGAAGTCCAGGCTGTTCTCCTCTCCGACATGCTCGTGTTCCTTCAGGAGAAGGACCAGAAGTATGTCTTCGCCTCACTGGTAAGGCTTCAACCTTTTTTTCCTTCTTACTTTTCTATGTGAGAGACCCGTGATGTTGTGTTGTGCAGCAAAGCCAGCAACTGCCTGCTAAACAACTTAATTTTCTTGCTCGGAACATTTTTGTTTGCTGAGCAGACTCCATTCCTTTTGATGGGAAAACATGTCTTCATGCCCCACCTCCCCTTCCTGCGGTGCCTTGGCACAGCTGGTAATTGGTCTTGAAAACCTGCCTGCCACTCAAAGCCCTCGTGCTCTGCAGTTTGTGCACATTGGAGCAGTGACTGGGCTGGGAGGGGGCGAGGGGATAACGCAAACATTGTAAAAACGAACCTCAGCAGAAGGAAATGCCCGAATACATTGTGTGCTGCTGCAGGGGGCAGTGAGGTGAAATGCCAGGGCAGTAAATTCAACAGAACAGCTTGGAAATAAATGTCAGAGAAATATATTTATAATGTGCAGGAGCAAAAACATTAGGTTTGAGGGCAGGCCCCCGAAAAGGGCTGGGCACATTGACCTGCTAAAGAAAATCTGGTGCCTAATGGAGTCTACAGGGCTGTACCTTCCAGGCATGGTCTAGACTGGCTAAACCTTGTGACCTTTCCACTCTCTGAGCATTTTGAAAGCTGATAATTTGTTATTCCTGTTCCACCAACCCTCTGCATGGGCTCAGTGCCCTGTACATAGGGGAAGCTGATCTGCATACGAGCCCTGTACTGAACCAGATCGCCCCAGCTGTAGCATGTGGTACAATGCACAAAGGGGCTGACTCATGTGCAGATGACACAGCAGCCTGGGGACGTTGTAACCCAGCAGGCTGATGACACAGAGACCATAGCTCACAGTGAACATCACCTCACACACAAGTTCTCACATAGCAGTCAGCTGTGAGTGTCTGAGAACAGCAGAGGTTTTGTGGGATTTAAAAACAAGAGTTTATCCTGGAGAGAGATGGTGAAGGTACTGTGTGTGTAGCAGGCTAGCAAACTGCACCAAGTGTAAGGAACTGTGATATTAATGACAGGGAGAGTGTGGTCAGTAGGAAATGAGGTCTGAGCAAAATATGGTACAGTTTACAAAACCATAAAGTCAATTTGAAAATAATTCTTTCTTGAAATGGAGTGAGGTAAAATTGTTTTTCCTGCAGAACTGTTGGAGGAAAGCAAACCGATCCCTTTTGTTTGACCCCATTGAAATTATTTTGGTTTTTTAATTAGCCAGTATGTTCAGAACATGTTTACAAACTTGAGAGATGTAGCACTGTGGTTTAGTGGGACCTTTTCAATGCTAGTTTGAATGTGGGAGCCTGCTCTGGTCACCCTCCTCACACATTTCTTTCTGTCTGAAGGACCAGAAATCCACTGTGATCTCTCTGAAGAAGCTGATTGTACGAGAAGTGGCCCATGAAGAGAAGGGTTTGTTCCTGATCAGCATGGGTGGAAAGGATCCTGAAATGGTGGAAGTCCATGCCAGCTCCAAAGAAGAGCGCAACGGCTGGATACAGATCATTCAGGACACAATGCACACCATGTAAGACACTCAGCTGTTCTTGTGAGGCAGGAGGTGCACTGGGTGAGTCCCTGTGGTAATTGAGCCATGTCTCCTGTCCAGGGATAGAGATGAAGATGAAGGAGTCCCTTGTGAGTCTGAGTTTGAGAAGAAATTGTCTGACGCAAAAGTGAGAGGACTGAAAGGTAAAATCTGCCTGCAACAGAGCTGAGGAACCATTGTGGAAAAATGTCTGGGAGTTTTTGGGTTGGGTTTTGTGGTCAAACTGTGACTTTTTTCAATCCTGCATCCAGCAAATAAATGCAGTCCTGGTTTGCAGCTCGCCTTCCTTGCATTATTTATTTTCCAAGCCTGCTGTGCCAGGTTGCCCAGGGCACTGTCGTGCTGCCAAACCCAGCACATGTTGTCATGGTCCACTAGATGGGGCCAGTATCTCAGGAATCGCTCAGGTTTCTTTGCCAAAGCTTTTAATTTCTGTCTTCATCCCTGTTTTCTGTTCACCCCCACAGAACAACTTCAGCAGAAGGATAAACAGATCCTGCTCTTGCTGGAAGAGAAGACAAAGATCTTCCAGGACATGGCAGACAGTTCTGTGCAGGAGGAGATGCCAGGCTCCAGGCTGCTCTTCAGAGCCAACACAGAAGAGGCTCCAAAAGGAGAGGCAATCATGAAAACTGCAATAAATGAAGGTGAGCCAGTCATGTGACATGTAAATTTTAGTAACCAACTATAATTGGTTATCTTTAGTGAAGGCATCAGTTCTCAAGCACCAGTTTTGCCAGGGACATCTCTTTGTCCGAATAACAAGATAAGGAGAAACTACTCCTTATGGTATTGTCTCAGGGACAGGTCATGAGGATCAGGAAAGGAAGCAGATATTAGGGGGTGTTGAAAGAGGGCAGGAAAGTCAGCACAAAGAAAACCATGCATTGAACCTGCTTTGGGGTCAGGAGCAGCAAGGATTTATCCTTGGCTGAAATTTGGACCATCCAAGCTTTTGCTGTTCCTCAGTCTCAGCAAGATGTGAGGGTGGGGCTTGGGCTCCAGCAGGCACTTGTGGTGCCTGCAAGGGACAAGCTGTTCTGTTGACAAAGGCAAGGGTAGGTGGAAACTCAGGCTACTTTCCAGTATGATCTTTGGAGAGGCTAAAATTATTAAAGGCTGTTGTCAGAGGACATTGAGGTTTCCTGAAGGAAGAGAGGGAGATGTAAGCTTGTGCAGAGCTCCAAGAGTTGGCATTAGTGGCCAGACAGAGTGAGTTTTTGCAGAGGCGATGTGTACTGTTCATGTCACTGTCACAGAAACCTAGATTCTTTGTACACCAAATAATTTCTGACCTGAGCCTCAGGCAGGGATGAAAATAGCTCAGAAACCTGAGGTGGGCTTTAACAAAGACGTTGCTGCTTTTTGTCAGTTGAACTGCTGCAAGACCTGGTGAACAGGAGCCTGGGCACTGCCCTTGGACAGCAGGTCAGCAGCACTGCCATGGATCAGGAGGGAGGAGTTGGCCCCATCTCTCTCCCTAGAAGGGCAGAAACTTTTGGAGGATTTGACAGTCATCAGATGAACGCCTCCAAGGGTGAGTAGCTCTGTGTGTGCACATCAGAATTTGTTAATAGTACACATCATCATATCCTCTTGCTTCAGAAGGACTTCAGCTGGTGGTTGGGGTTTCACAACTCCTCTCCAACAATAGTTGATAGATTAAATCACATGTTAGGAAAAAAGCCTATGTACAGATGGATTGATGGTAGCTGAGAACGTGTGGCTGTATGAGGCTTAAACATCTGAACTCTTCACTCCTCTCTGTGCTCTAAGTAATACTTGCTATTTTACTTATGTGCCACATGAAAGCATTTGGCTTCTCAATCAATTAGTTTCTTCATGTTGTTATTGTAATATCTACAGGTCTGTTCTTTGTTCTTCACTTTTCTTCCTAGCAGGAGCCTGATGCTGTTGCATTTACAAATGGATATGGATATTGCTGAATCAAACACCTTCTCCCTTGTCTCTGCTCTCTGTGCATTTATGTTCCACCTACATCTGCATGTATTATTCCTCCAATTAAGTCTCTCCGAAAGAAATGCGTGACTACTTATTTCAGCTGCATAGTTGGCTGCTTCCCAATGCCCTCTTTCTTTGCTCTAGTCATCAGAAACTTCCCTGTCCTCAAATTCCTTTCTCTGTGGTCTCACTCACACTCCCAATACAACCAGTTTTGCTGTGCTAGTGTCTGTCTCAGCACTGGGATCGTTGGACCTCGTCTGACCTCCTGCATTAAAGGAGCAGTGTTAGCTCCAGACAGTCAGACATGAGAACTACGTAGAGGCTTTCCCAGCTCTACTGGAGAGCTACAAAGGTCTCCACAGGCCTTGTCATCATGATGACAAACACTCACACTAGAGGTGTTTGTTGAGGGCTGTGCCTCTCTCTGTTGCAATGATGAATGGTACAGCCACAGGCAGTTGCCCAGATCTAAGTTTTCTGTAGAAATACCCTCTGATTCTAATTCAGAAGTTGCAGGGTCTTGGGAGATTTTGAGAAAAGAATACAGGGCCTATTTAATCTGCCCAGGAGGTATGAAACCTGGCATTCTCTCCAGTTCTTCTGTTCACAACCTGTGAAACCTCGGGCAAGGCTTATAACCTGACTCCCCTTCGTTCTCCCCTCCAGCAAAGCAGAAGGGAGGAGTTTCCTCCTGCAGAGAGGTGGAAGGTCCCAGGACGTGGTGCAGGAGAGCAGGTCTGTTAGGAGGACTTGAGGGTCAGCCTCTAATAGCAGAGCCAGCCTCGGGGATGGGGGGAGGAGAGAGCCTTTACATCAGGTGTGGTGTCCTTCACGCTGCTGCAGATTCAGGTTTATGTAAAGTTATTTATCTTTAAGGGTGGCAGAAGGAAGGTTGCCACTGCAGGTGTGGATTTTCCCCATGGGCTGCATCTCAGCTGGCAACGGGAGTACAAGAGTCTTGGCAAGAGCTAGGGGATGGAAGATCTGTGTGAGTGCTTTTGAGCAGAAGGGCAGCACAGGGGGAGGGTCAGAGCCCTCCTGTCCCCACAGGTCAGCTCAGTCCTGCTCAGAAGCACTGATATGAGCCATCCAGGGGGAAGTTAGAAAGAGAAGCCCAGTGTCCCTTTGAAGATCCAGGTATCTGATAGCTAAGGTTAATGATAAATTGTTAGCATAGAATTACACAGGGTGTTGCACAGCACTATCTGACCCAGATGTAAATTAACTTGCACAAGAGAGGCATTGAAACTATACCTGCAATAATATACCCTGATATGATTCTGTTATCATCCTCCATCTGCTCTTATGCTGCCTCATGTCTTCTCAGCAAGTATTCTGTGGTAGCAGACAGCAGTGCAGGGGCTAGACAGAGCACCAGTTAATAGCAGTGTGCTGAATTTATCAGCACGTTCTCTGAAACCAAAGTCAACCCTGATCTAAATTCACATCCACTTTTTCTGGTAGTGCTGACATGTTCCATATATTTAGGGCTCAAATTCATTTAGGTAAAATGTCAAGAGCTCTGTGTCCACTTTTCTGGAACATACGAGTTTCCTGTATTAAATTTCTCAGACTTTAGCAAGTTCATCTCTGCCTTAAAATGCTGAATAACCAATGGCAATGCTGGCTTCTTCCTTTAGGTGGAGCGAAAGATGAAGGCGATGATGCTCAGGACCTTCGGAGAACAGAGTCAGACAGCATTTTAAAGAAGGTACAGCTTGGTTTGTGTGTCTGCCACCACTGAGTTCAGATTCCAGGAGTGACAGCTCTAGCCTTGAAAAATACCTGAAAATTTCTGACAATTAGGTACATCTTAATAAGTTAAGAATAAGATAAAACGTGAAATATGCACCCAAAACTGACTTGCAAACCACTGCAAATCAGTTATACTCCCTAATGGCACAAGTTAGCTACCATCTGTCTGCAGATCAGCCAAAGCATGTGTTTAATTTTACATCATTACTGAAATAATAAGGTCAGCTACAACCTCGCACCTTTTCTTTCTGGGGATCGATCCATCACATAACTGCAAAATAATACCTAATTAACATTTTATTCTGTATGATTCTGAGTGGCCTAAAAACATGCATGAATTCTCCCAAACTGGTAGGTGGAGGGGAATGTTTAATGGATGTGTCATTAGTTCAGCTTCAGAAGACATTTGCTGTGATTTTTCATTGTCCTCATATTAGATTTGTGATCTTGTCATAGGGTGGAAATGCTAATTTGATGTTCATGCTGAAAAGGAATAACGAGGTAAGAATTGATTCCATTGCTCAGCTGTTCCCTTCATTTAAGTGGCTGGAGAATTTGTCTCAATAGGTGATAATGTAGAAGAAAATGCATTTAATTTGCTGAAGCGCATCTAGACTTTTAAATACATTAAGCTGAACCCACTGTGTCTTTTATTTGTTTAACCTTGGGTGTTTAGACAGGGAATTCACTGATTGTCATCTGCTTGCCAGCAAGATGATATGTGCTGATTATAAGCAGCAAGGGTTAATTACCACCAGGATGCACAAGGCTGTATTTATTGTGCATCTGCAGACAGAGAGAGTTTAATTTTATGTTGCAGGTGCAGTGAAATGGGGCAATTAGATACACATTCATAACTCCCAATTAGCATTAATGACAAAATGAGAAGCAGTTCTCTTAATACTGGCTATCACTCCACTACTGCAAATACTGAAGTGCTCTTTTTTCTTCTTGAAATTATTTGTAGGATATGAGAGATTCAGAGAAATTTTTAGCTAGGCTAAATTTAGGGATAGGGCATCACTCCAAAGTAGCTGGCTCTGTATTGATGCATGAGGTGTTTGCATTTCTGGATTTTCAGAAAGCCTCCAAGAACACACCTGCTGCACTTGTGTGCCTGCTGTAGTGCAGCTTTTCTGCCTGATGGCAGTGGGTCTTGTATGGGTCAGCTGGGGGAGAAGGGTACAAATAGTCCACATCTATTTAAAAATTGCTTTTTTTTCACCCCTTGAAATTTTTTTTCTGAAATTTTTAAGTGAACTTCTGGGCTTCATCTCAATTACTCAGCTTGTTCTTGAGCGAGCTGATGCTGTGGGAAATGGTTTGCAGAGACAACCCAGGACTTCCCATGGGCTCTTGTGCCAGGAGGTGCCTCTGCAGATGTTCCTTCCCCTGCTGCAGTGACAGCTAGGGAAGGGAGGAAGGTGCCAGGCACTTCTGGGAGATGTTCAAGGGATGTACTGGTGTACTGGGGATTGATGCAGGCATTGCAAGGGAAGAGTGAGGAAAAGCAGGGTGCAGAGGGATGGCTGTGCAGCTTGTCAGACTCACTGGTGGGACACAGAGCAAAAGAGTATGCTGTCCACACACCCAGCAACCAGTGAGATCTAACAGCAACGCTTCTGTTTTCTTGCAGCAGGTCCTCCAAACCATTACCAGCCTCCATAAGCTGCTCAGTGCTTTGCAGGTAGGCTTAGCCCTTCATCCTGCTCCCACACACCGCTAGCCTGAGCTGCCAGTCGTGCTTTGCCCCTTGTGTCCCCTTCTCGTGTCACAACCCTGCATGGCTGGACACCCCACGGCCAGCTTGCAGGCTCTGGGAATGAACTGCTGCCTAAGGGAACCAGTGCTGGCCTGAATTTGGGAAGCTGCTGGGGGAGATGCTTTGCCAGCAGGCTCTGGTAACCAGGCAGCAGTGCTGGGCCGCAGGTTTGGTGGGAGAAGAAGGGGTTCAGTACAGCACCCTGAGGTTTTCAGGGACGGGCCTCTCCCCACGGAGAGGATGCTGCAGTGATCTCTGTCTCCTCTCTGCCAGGGCGTGGTGCTGCAGCAGGACACCTACATCGAGGACCAGAAGCTGGCTCTGAGCGAGAGGGCTCTGAGCCGGAGCTTCTTCCGGCCCACCTCGCTGCTGGAGCAGGAGAAGCAGCGCAGCCTGGAGAAGCAGCGCCAGGAGCTGGCCAACCTGAAGAAGCAGCAGACCCAGCACCAGGAGGAGAGGCGGAGGAGGGAGAAGGAGTGGGAGGTCCGGGAGAAGGAACTGGCGGAGCTCGAGGCCGAGCTGGCCCAGCGCGAGGAGCAGGTGCAGCGGCTGAGGCAGGAGCTGGAGCGGGAGCGCGAGGAGCTGCAGGCGAAGAAGGCGGCCTACCAGCTCGACCTGGAGAGGCTCCGCACGGCGCAGAAGCAGCTGGAGAGGGAGAAGGTGCAGCTGAAGCAGGACATGGAGCGGTTTGCTCAAATGAGGCAGGAGCCTGACCACAACCAGGTAAATGGTGCCAACAGCCAGGCTCCCCTGCAGGGAGCTCCCAGCCAGGTCCTGGGTGAACTGTGAGCCCCTCACGGGGCACACAGCTGGTGCCAGCCCGGCCCCAGACCTGTGGGGACTGGTGTTCAAAGCTGGCTCTTCCCTTGCGTATGATGTGCAGTGCTGCACTTTTTGCACCTCTGGAGCTCTGGAGCTGAGGCACTGCCAGGATTGGAGCTTTGTGGTGTATTGGGGGTGCCTGGCCAGTGCAGCCTGAGCTCTGCCCACTTCCCTTTCTGTGTGTTGGGGCATGGCAGAGAGCGGGTGGCAGGCTCCCAGGGAGGATGCCCCAGGCAGTCCCACGGGGTTGACACTGCCTGATGTTGGCCTTCACCCAAGGGCTGAGCTCTGGGGAGCGGTCAGGCAGAGGGGACATCCTTTGCAGAAACAGCTGGAGTGTTGTGGGTAACCTGCAGCCTCTAGCTCTCGCCTCTAGCTCTCACAAAAACCACTTGTGAGGCTGATAACTGCAGGGCAAGGCTGTTCACATGCTGACATCCATCTCCAAAAGCATTCTCAGTATCCAGCAAAGAGATGGCATTGCCCCTGTCCTGAAAAGACCAAGCAGCTGCAGTCCAGTTGTGGCTCAGTGAGCAAAGGTCTCCAGTTCTCCTGGAGGAGGCTTCTGGTGTCTGACTGCTCACAGCCACAAAGAAAAACTCACACACAGATCCTGGTTTGGGCATTTTTCAGCAAGCTAAGGTTTATTCCTTTACAACTGTGCAGCAGTCTGACTGAGGAGAACATTGGCAAAACATGGACAGAATTTAATCCTTAAGCCTGTTGATCATTTGTTTGTTTGTAACTCACTAATTCTGACTGTAATTTGCTTAGAGCTGTAGCAGAGTTAGTTTATAAATGTTGGATTGCACAGTGAGAATGATTTTGGATGCCTGAATGGCCTGATTGTGGAGCTGAGCAGTGAGCTCTGAAAAGCTAATCACCAAAGGAGGTCCTGCTCCCTCCCACCTGGCTCCTGATCAAGCCAGAAATTTTCCAAGCAGCCAGTGAAGCTGTTCCAGCTCCAGGCACTTGTAGACAGGGAGCATGGATGCTGTGGGAGAGGCTGAGAGGTAAAATGCCTGCAAGGCCTAAGAGATTTAGGAGAAGGAAGCACCTTCTCAAGGCAGGTATCTGACTGACATTGCAGAACTATTAATAGAGGGTTCAGTCGAGCTTTGTTGGGCTTGTTTTGATCTTCCCTTTGAATGTGCAAGCTCAATTACGTCCTGAGACAGCCGTTAGGAAAAAAAAAATCAGGAAAAATGTTTTTGCTTTCATCTTTTGCTTGGGAAGGCTTCCTTTGACACATGGTGCTCCCGTGCCGTGTGCTGGCGTTCCCTTCCCAGAGAGGCACGCTGCTCCTTGGCCTCCTGCCACCACCTGTGTGTGCAAACGATGCAGGGTGAGTCTTGCTGCTGAGATCTTAGAGAATATTTGCCCTTGGCTTGTTGATACATAGCAGAGTACATGTAGGAGCAAAAGATAGTGGAGTGTTGCTCTTTGTATGCCTCGTTTTTTCATCTAGAACAGAGAAGGCTTTTCTCTCTTTACTTTGCCTGGATGGGGACGACGTTTTACCTGGTGAATGGGCTGGATGATCACAAAAATAACCTCTGTGAGTGGACACAGAGGGACACTCCTTTTCTATCCATCTTCTTTGCTAGCCTCTTTCATGAAACACTTTTCCTTTCTAGGTTTCAAATCTACACGAGAAACTTGCAAGAGTCTCCTCCCAGTCCAGCATTGATGAATCCTCCATGCAGAAGAACCCTTCCCTTCCTAAACAAGGGCACTTTGATGCAGAACTGTCTGTCTCCCCCAAAAGAAACAGTCTTTCAAGGACACACAAAGAGAAAAGCACTTTCCATTTGCTTAGCACAACAAACCAGACTAACAAGGCAGCTGAGGAACAGACCCAGATGCCTACTCGCCTCTTCAGCTTAGCCAAACCAAAGGAGAAGAAGGAAAAGAAGAAAAAGGGCAGGGGACATCGCTCCCAACAGTCTGGTGAGTGTCAGGGGAGTTCACAGGTGTTTTTTCAGGGTTGGTGAGCTAGCTGTTGTCCTTCAGCCAGAAAACTCATGGAAGCCACAAAATCTGGCTTTAAATGAGGATGATGACACAGGGATGGGGAAAAGCAGCTGTGCTGAGCGGACTTCCCAGCTTGAAGTGATCATCCGTGGGCTCTTTGCCTGTTCTGCAGCCCCTGGGGTTGTCAGAAGGACACATATTCTCATTGTTTCTTCCCTTCCCATCCCATCCTGAGCAGTCTCCATGGGCTGGATCCTCTGCTTCAAGGAAGAAAATGTTCTGCTTCAAGTGTCAGTGCTTTCAGAAAGGAGCTGCTGCTGGGTTGCTGCTGGCTGTTGCAGCTTCTGAGGCATTGATGTCTGCTTTAGCTCTGTGGCAGTTTGGAAGTGATACCCAGAAGCCTTCTGGTGGCCTCTCCCTTCCCCTCAAGCTGGTCTGTTTTGTCTCTTGATCTGAAACAAAAACATACAGGGTTTTTTTGTCTGGTAGTTTTGCATCCCCTTAGGACTCAGAGCTGCACCTCAAACCTCTGACCCACATGAAATTTGATCACATGCCCTCGGATGACCGGTTTCATTCATGCTAGCTCACTGATGTTTTCCAGCTTGTGCACAGGAAATCTCCCCCATTACAAGGTGCAGTTTCATGGTAGCTCATCAGGGAACTGAACATCTTTTCAGGGGCTTGGTGGATCTGGCAACAGCGGGGTTTCTGTGCACACAGAGCCCTGCTCTGCCTGCTGTGTTCCCATAGTGATTCCCACACGGTGTTTTTTGGTGCTACAGATTCTCACTCGTCAGAAGCACCTCCAGAGGGTGAGGAGATCTTCTGCTGAGCACGG
Source organism: Phainopepla nitens (assembly GCA_013400175.1). Classification (NCBI taxonomy): domain Eukaryota; kingdom Metazoa; phylum Chordata; class Aves; order Passeriformes; family Bombycillidae; genus Phainopepla; species Phainopepla nitens. The sequence continues at coordinate 2,005,430 of VXBQ01016349.1, forward strand.
ACTGTCCCAGTGGTCACCTGTGGCATTGGCACCGTGGGCGTCTCCCTGCCTGTGACACAGCACGCGGCTGGGGCCTGCGCTGGACAAGCATCTGCAGGTTTTAAATAAAACAAGTTCTGAAGTCTGCTAAGTGGTGGATAAGGGCCTCTCTCCTGTGGTTTTAGGTGAATTCTCCCTGCAGAGGCTGTGCCTGCACGGCACACAGGACCATCTCCCTGTGCAAACCTGGGGTCAAACGGATTGGGGTAGATGTTGTCTGTCTCTTCTTACTGCTAAAGGATGAGAGAACATAGCCTTAAGGGGTCTGTGCCTTCAAATTCCCCTTTTCTGGGGAAAAGAACCAAAACCAAGCATTTAGCAAAAGATTAGGACTCTACAAATGGTGCGTGCACACTGGCATATATAGATATACTGTATATATACATATATGTATCTATGTATCCACTGGGATGTCCTTACAGTCCCTACAGCCAAGCTCCACCCGTGGGGATAGATGATACCTGATGACTTTCAGGGAGTGTGTAGATATTAAATATCTTGCCCTTACTGCTCTGACTGTAACACAGTGACCTGCACACCCCTTTTGTGCTCATGGGATAGGGGCTGTTTGGTTTCAGAAAGGTACCTTAGACCAGGAAGCATTCAGAAGCAACAACTCAGAGGATAAAAAATTTAAAATCATTCTGAAAAATTTCTATGGGGCAGAGGAATCAAATATCAAACTGTTTCCAGAGTCAAGGAGAACATTATTAGGTATATTTAAAAGAGCACAGAAAAGAGAATTTTGGTAGGCTGGTAAGGCAATCCCAGGGAGCCAGAACTGTCTGTTCAAATGGAAACAACAGGACAGGAAGCAAATTTTTTTTTACACAATCTCTTTGAGCTCCAGCTCCCTCCCTCCCATGCCCAAAGTAAAGATTATGTGTTTGCTAGAATAGAGCTCTCTGGTTGCATTTGACATCCTCATACAAGCCCATGTCTAATGACTGAGAGGGAGGTGCTAAAAATCTGCTTTTAGGGTTCTTTGTTCTGTTCTTTGTGGGGTTTTTTTAGCCTGCTTTTTGTGCTACTGTTGGGCTTCTGTTTCTCTGGATTTTCTTACTTGCTCTGCTGGTTTCTGAGGCAGAGTGAGAGCAGCAGTGTCTGGGCAGGTCAGTGAGATGTGGGGCAGCAGGGCAGGCTCCAAGGAGGTGGCTCCTATCCCTGTGGCTGTGCAATACCAGGCACTTAGGAACCATTTTTGGGGAGAAAAAGGTTCTGATGGACAAACCTCCTGTAGGGCAGGCCTGGAGTCTGGCATGGAGTGTCCCCGTGGCCTCTGGGGTGGAGTGTCCATGCAGAACAGGAAGGTCCAAGGGCAGCTCTTGCTGTGCCAGCTGTGGGCTGTCTGTAGAGTTGTGGAATACAAGGATGTGTTCAGTGGGGGAGGAGAGATGCAACGAGACACAAAAAATCACTTTTCTTCGAAACCCTGCCAGGAGAAGTACCTGAGTGGATTTGTAAATGGTTACCAGCTTCAAAATAGGTCAAGGTTTTGCTCAAGAGTTTGAAGCTGTCAGGTGCATTTCCTTTCCTACCAGTTTTTTTCTTTGAAATAGCAAATAATTTCTCTTCTTGTACAATTGTTTGATTTCAGTTTGCTCTCTGGCTTGTCATGAGGTGGTGACCCACAGCAGTTTTCAGAGTTAGTGCTGATAAGTATCAGCAGCATTGATGGTGAGGTGGATGCTTGGGCTGGGCTGTCTTGGTGCAGGAACCCTGCTTGTTTGGAAGCTCTCTACACTATTAATACTCAAAAGAAAAAGAGAAAAAAAAAAAAGAAAGGAAAAAGGCTTGAGATTTATTTTTATTTTGTTTTTTTAAAATATTATTTGGTGCTTGTTCTTAGTTGCAAGCAGGGCTTGCAAAAATATTTATCTTTCATTTTATCTGAAAGAGTTTTTTTAGAAGTTTACTTTGTTTTATTTTTTTATTTCTTTTTATTTTTTGCTTTTGTTTGGGGAATATTTTGAGGGTTTTTTTCCCTTTCCCCCCTTTATTTTTTTTGTTTGTTTATTTGTTTTGTTTTCTTACCAAAAGATTGGTAAACTAAATGTTCTCATTGCCCTGTTTCCTACAAACCATGGGGTTGGGTAGTGCTGCTTTGCAGCTCATCCCATGCCCCAAGTCACACAGTTTCATCTGAGAGCTTTCTTGAAGGCAGAGCATCTTCAGGCCAAAAAAACTCTGGAAAAAGACACAGTGACTTCAGACAAGGCTCCTCCTGTCAATTAGTTGCCTTGTTTAGACATTTTGGTTAGGTTTTCTCATTCCTTTTGGAGGCAAAGGAAAAAAGCAAAGCATGAAGTGTCTTGCAGTGATGTGAGGCTCTAGCTGCTCCCCTGGACCCGAGGGGAGCTGAAGGAGGCACGTGCTGGTGGTGTGGTGTTACCTTTTAAATAAGAAAACCACAAATTTCAGAAAGTAACTTCTGCCCTGCTGTTTATAAACCTGCAAACACAAATGTGCCAAGCTGAAACTTTTGGAAACCAAAGCAGTGCGTGGCTCATTTACTGTCGAGTGAACAGAGATCAGGGCACTGGTACAGCAGAGTTCCCCTCAGTCTGGAACAGCCTTTGCCACTAGGGACTTTTCAGTTTATGCCACTGTCTTTTCCCCAGTCCCTCCACACGCTATATTCACAGCACAGCAACGTCCCCTGGCTCTGAGAAGGGCACCAAAAGGCAGATGTGTGACCCAGGGCAGCAGGATTGAGTCTGCCTGGCTTCACCATCTCTCCTGACCTGTGCAAATCAAAAAGAGCATTCAGTGCCTCAAGTGCAAATACTGTTGGCTAAGTGATCTCCCAAGGTCCCCGTGGTTCCTTGACAGAAACCACAGGTGTGAGTCAGAAATACACTGACCAGAAATCCCATTTATCAAAGCTGTTTGTGTCTTAAATTCTGGTGGACAGACCTTTGTCCCTGGAGGATGTCTGTTACTGTATGATTCACTTTTTTGGAATGAAGCCTTTCCTCCCACACTGCTTCCTCCTTCCTTCACCTTCAGGAAGGTAAGGGCTTGTTATCTCTTTAGCCTTTTATTTTTCCTATCTCAGGTTTTCTTGGGAAAGGCTTGGCATAGATTCCTAGTCAGATTCCTGCTCTGATCCCTGAAGGTTGTCTAGGGTTGTCTGCTGGAGTATGAGCCCAGCTTGACAGCACCAAAACCTTTCCTCTTCCTGGCCTTAAAATTGCATTTGCTCCAGTTCCATGCCTGGCATCCATCCTACAGTTGTTAAAAGCATGTTATTTCTTCAGCCTAGCCTGTTGATGGTTCCTAGAGCCAGTCCCTGGATCCCATTTGGAGCACCCAAACCAGCCTGTTTTGCATTGGGTTCCTGGGACTCAGAGTAGGTTCAAAAACATCTGTTTGAAGCCTGTGTTGTTGGAGGAGAAGAGGATCCTGCGAGGGCTCTTGGAGCTGTTTGTACTGGTGTTTCCTGGAGGGCAGAAATCAGATTTGATTTTCTTGGGCTTTTCTTGGCCTGGTCTTTACCACTGCCCAACAGGAGGGGTTTCAGTGTCCAGGGAAAGTGAGAGAGTGGGCTCAGACAAGTACAGAAGTGGCCAGTATCAGCTTGGGGTGCCAGAATACCCAGCAGCAGAGAGTAGCTGTAGCAAAGAGTGGGAGACTCAGTGGGGTTGTGTGGGCTTGGCCTTAGATTCTTTTAAATGATCATCTCAACACATAATTGATGTCAGTTTGATGCCATAAAGCACTTTAAATGGAACTAGTCTTGCCACTTTTAATTACGGTTATTTGGAGACAATCAATTTTGCCATTGCTTCTCCCTCTGTATCCCCAGCAAAATCAGAGCTTCAAGTAGGCGTGTTCCTGGTTTGGTTTGGCTTTTCCTCGGGAGGGGAGGAAGGGCCAAGTATTTTGTATTATTTTTAGACCAAAGCGGGTGCGAATCTGACTATCAGAGTCAGTCACTATCACTGCAAATAGGTTAAGTGGCAGGACAAGAGAACTGGCTTCTGTTGGCTCAGGTACATCCCCCAGGAGAGCCCATGTCAGCTTCACCATCATCTTCCTCACAGCAGTAGGGAAGCAGCCCTGCCGTGGTTTTCCCTTCATCTCCTTGGAGAAGCTCAGAGTGAAGGAGATTTGAGGGGATGCATCCAAATGCGTGAGGCCCTTTCCATGCACCAAGGTGTTTACTGGGACACTTCCCAGGTGCCCTCCCCAGGACAGGAGCTGTCATCCTCACTGAGGGTGGACTCTTCCCTCTGGAGGTGTGACAGTGCTGGGCAGCACAGTAATGCCCTCAGCTTGTGTGCATTTGCATCCAGAGAGTCCAATCACCTTTGCACCTTCCTTGAGTCTCTAGGATATCTCACAGCTGTTGCTGAAACACCCCGTTCCAGTCCTTCCACATGCCACTAGTCAGAAGAGGTTCTTCAGGTGCCAAATCCCAAGGAAGCTGTCTAGGATATCTGTGGCATGGAGCAAGGAGGACTGGCAGGGATCACAGGAGAGTATCTGCTAAAATCCCACAAAACATTCCTTGTTAACCAGAACTCTGGAAATTTTTCTGCCTGCTGGCCAGGTTTGGGAATTTATCATGATCTAGGGCACCCTTTTAAATCAAAAACCTCCCCTGCTGTTCATAACCCTTGCTTCATTTGTCAGAAGGGGCAGCAATCCACGATTCTTCATTGGTGATCAGCTAATTTTTAAATATAGGCGAGCTGAACTGGCCAAATCTCCTACACCTTGTGCTCTTCAGTCATGAGAAGTGTAGCACCAGCTCCCTTCCCACCTGCCTTTCCAGGGCTCTGTGCCCTTTCCTTCCACATGCATTTCACTGACACTGATGCTTTGCTCAAATATAATTCAGCTTCCATTGCTTGGGGGGAGGGGGGAACAGGATAACATTCACTGCTTTGCATACAGCTGTGAGCTTTGTATGTAATTAAGCTGTCTGTAGGTATCCATCCTTTCCATGCTCGAAAGTAATCCTGCTATTTTCTTTATCAATATTAAACACTGACTCCAGAAAAAAATCGAATAAAAATCTATGTCCGGTTCAGTTCGCCTATGGTTAAAGTTTAGCCTGGTGTTTATTTTTTACTAATATGGAATGCACTTGAGTAATTCCCAGAACATTGAGGTGTATTATAATAACCTGATATACCTCTGCTTTTGGTTTGTTTCTTATTAAAAGAAAAAAAAAAGCAAGGAAAAAAAAAAGCTTTGCCTTTTCATGTTGAACACATAAAGAAAAAAAGTTGGGAAAAAGAGATTTTTAAAGAAGAGGGTAAAACCTAATTGCTGTATGTTAATTTGTAATTATGTAAAAAGTGAGCAGGTTATTGACTGTAAAATTCTTCAGTTTTTCTGTAACTTGCCAGAAACTATTAGGTTTTGTAACAAGCTTTTATTTATCTTCCTTTTTAGTTATCAATATCAACCTCTTGTAAAGTCATTTTTCCTCTAAATAAATTTGATTTTAAGTCTGAGTTTTCTGCCTGATTTATTCCCACACCTTTGGTATTTTTGCTGGTGATTTTTTTTTTTGAACCAAGGCTGAATGAAGAGCCCTAACCTCAACCTGTATTCAAATGTTTGCATTGCCTTTATCATCTCCATTCCAGTTTGAACCCACTGGACTCTTAACTTATTTTCCTCCTCTTACAAGATTTGCATTTTACTGAAGGACAGATGGCCATGTGATACTCCGTGGGTTTTTCTGCCCTCCCACACAGAGGGCTTTTCATCCTTGTACAACAAGGGGAGGTGTCAGAGCTGTTCCCTCTGCCTCTTCAGCCCCTTGATGAGAGTGAGAGTTCCTTGATGGTACAGAGTTCTTGGAAGCCCCTAACACAGCTCGGTGTCTTTGACAAATCCTACACACAGAGGGTTTTGGTTCTTTTGGCTTAGAGAACCAGAGATGCTGCATCTTGTCACAGAACAGGGTCCACAAGGCTGTGTGGCTTAGGTGTTCCACGTCTCCTGCAAGAAGAAACCCATCAGAAATGCTGTACCTGCTATCCAGGTCTCCCCTGGGGAGGTGATGTAAGGAAGGAAACTCTTCCTTGTGCAGGTGGTGAGGCACTGGAACAGGTTGCCCAGAGAAGCTGTGGATACCCCATTCCTGGAAGTGTTCAAGGCCAGGTCAGACACGGCTTGGAGCAACCTGGTCTAGTGGAAAATTCCTTGCTTGTGGCAAGAGTGGTGGAAAAAGAATCTTTAAGGTCCCTTCCAACCCAAATTAGAATTCTGTGATTCCATGATAAGGTACATGGTGTTCCCAGTGCCTGCAGGCATCAGTCCAGGCAGGAGAGGGTGCCAGAAGTACAGAGCCATGACGATGAGAAGCCACAGAGGACCACAATGGCTGGGGTTTCCCCACAACCATTTTCTGCTGGATCACAGAAGCAACCACTGCTGGCCCTGTACTGCCAGTCCTGCACAGGACTCCAACATCCTCTCCCCAGGCAGGGGAAGCAGGAGACGTGCACCCTTCACCCCCTGCGTATTGATTTTGAGGCAGAGGGATGGCTTCATTTCCATTTGTTACTCCATTTATCTTCAGAGGTACAATTGGGAAGGAGAAAAGATTGCTTGAGGAGAATCAGATATGTATTCATAGAATCAGAATATCTCGAGTTGAAAGGGACCCACAAAGTGCATTGAGTCCAGCTCCTGACCCAAGACAGCCTCAAGAATCAAGTATTGATCAAAGCTTTGGCTGCCTGGGGTGTTGTGTTGTTCCTCAGCAGGCGTCAGGGAACGGCAGCCCCGTTAGGCAGCAGTGCACTCACTGCCAGCTATTTTTCCCCTCCTCTCAGCTGTGTTGCACATGCTGTTCTGAGAGCCTGAGTCACGTCAGTGTACCTGAACCTACACCCTGTCACGCAGCACTTGCTCCAAGACAGGCAACCCCTGGGTGTGAGACAGGAGATGAAAGAGTTCGTTTATCTCGACGGCTGCTCAGTAGTCCTGGTTTTATTTGCATTCCCAGGCGTCCCAGCTCACCCATTCACTGAAGCTGAATAAAAGCCTTCGCCCAAACTGTCGGCTCCTGGGTATGGCTTTTAAAAAGCACATTTTCTTGTGGCCCCTCTTGGCTCTGCAACCTGGATGCCTGACAGAAGCACCCCTTGGGGCACCTCCAGCCTTTGCATTGCTGCAGCAAAACAGCTGCTGCAGCTGCTGGGAACGGGAGATGCTGCTCCAATACAACAAGCATTGGTCACGGGAGATGGGACAGCACGTTTACTGATGACAAACCACATGGAGAAAATCAAATCCTTTCTGAATCAGTCTCCTGCCAGGGAAAGGCCGGGTGGCAGAGCAAACCAGGCACCCTGAGTTTCTCTGGTCCTGCAGAGTGCACTCCAAACCCCTCTGTTTCCACTGGCCAGGGGGAAGCCTGGACAGGCAATACAAATTGCCTTTGGCAGAGGAGGAAGCAAAGGGCCCTGCTGCTCCAGGGCACCTCCATATATTAATTTGACTGTCCTTAATGAGCTTTCCACATTTTCATATGGTCACAATTTCCATGCTCTGAGCCATTATGGCACAACTAAGACAATGAAATGGATGTTCTCTCCAGACCACAGGATCAATCAGTTTAGATGGTCCCCAGAAAGAGTGATGGGTTTTTGAGCATCCCAGCTTTCTTGCCCAGCCTTTGCTTGGCTCCCAAAGTTAGAGCAAAATATCTCTGCGGCTCTGATGGATGTGGCTGGATTTTCACTGGCACGTTGACCTAAAAGGGGTCATACAGGATCCTGAGAATGGGATGAGCCTCTAAAGGGAGCATCAACAGGCACAGGAGAGGCTCTTTGGAAATACAGTTTAGTGGTACCTTAAACATTTCCATTATCTGCATTTCCCCTTCCCTGCCCTTGCTGGGTTCAGTCCTGGCACTGCCTTCAGAGAGAGAAACTGGAGGTCTAGGAGGACACAGGTGCAAGCTGGGCTGGGGCTTGCAGACAGGCCACTCATTCATGGAGGGTTTATTAAGAGAAGGAAAGACAAAACCCTAATTAGTGCAGTGAGTGAGTGAGATGCCTTGAGTGAGTGAGTGATCAGATACAAGGTGAATGGTAAAGTAATGACTTACCTTTGCCATTGAAGGCACCTGGGGCTTGTTAATTGGCTGCAGGAATGTTAAATGTGGTAAATGCCTTGATTTTTAGGAGGTTGAACCATGTAAAAATTAAGTGAAAAATAATATGTGACACTAGCAACTGATATGAGCACCTCCAGCTCTCACAGGGATGGGCAGACATAGATGTCCCTTTTGTCTGCCCTAAAGCTGTCTTCACACCTCTTCAATCACCCCCAAGCCAGGCTTCGCTCCAGAGCTTGCTCTCCTGCCTCTGTTCCAAGGATGCCCAAGGGTGCAGGTTCAGGACGGGCTCCCCCAGCCCCCCTCTCCCTGCACTCTGGAACCCCTCTGGATGTCAGTACAGAGGGGATTTGTTTGCAGTCCCTTTGCTCTCCCCCGTTATGGTCCATCCCTTGCACAGATGCAGCTCAGCTGGCAATTCCCGAATCCCCCTGACCTCTTACCACAGCCTGGCGTCTCTCCCTCTGGCGTCTCCAGATGCTCTTTCTTTCCCCTTTCCTTTCACCAAAGGGCTGCTTCTCACCAGCCACATCTTTCCAGTGAGCCTAATTAGACAGGAGCCTAATTAGAGCCGAGCAGGAGCAGTGAGTCATTAGCAAAACCCTGTGGGAAGGCCGGGAGCAGCCGTGATGCCGGCGGGGCGGCAGCGTGGGCAGAGGGGCTGGGAGGCAGCGGGAGCTCCGCTGGGCGCTGGGAAGCAGCCATTGGGAAGCAGCTCCTGTTTGTGTGTGCATGTGTAATTCCTCCAGACATGACCCAGAAAAGGAGTGAAGGGTGTTTACCCTCCTCCCTGCACCTGCCAGGGAGCCAAGCGGGCCCCAGTGCTGCTGGGCTGGCCTCAGGGCAAGGGGATGGCCATCCATCCCACCCAGCCAGCGAAGGTAGAAACAACAGGGCTTTTCCTGGTGGCCCTTAGGCTTTTTTCTCCTTGTTTGGTTTCTACTCATCCCTTTCAGCAACCAGCTATCCCCCACGATGCAGTGGAGCCAGCGTACCAAGGACTGGCTCCCTGCTGGGGCTGTAGGGAGAAGGAGCCCTGCTGCAGTGGAGAAGATTGATGGCAGCAGTAAAGGGTGGAATTTACATGTTTGCTTGGGATAAACCCGCAGGACTGGGGATAGGTATGGTGCTAGGAGTGAGAAATAGGTATTTCTATCAGTCATTAAATCACATTCTGGCTGTAAGTGCTTCTTCACAAGCACAAGTGGTGCCACCCTGGCCTGGTCATAGACTGCTCCCCTTAGCCTCAGCTGGGAAAGGAGAGCTTCCCAAGAGAGACAGAACTGAAAACCCACAAATTACTTGATTTCTGAGCTCTGTAGTCCTCAGAGACCATCAGGAAGAGTGAAAGGACAGGTTGGGTAGCCAGCATCAGTCTTCTTGAACCCTTCCCCCAACTTCATTTGGCAGGGGCACACAAACACAGACGGGCCCCTGTCTGTGAGCTGTGGCCCTCAGTGATGCTGGGGAGCGGGAAGTGAGATGTCCAGGCACTGACAGCATGAAAGCCAGGCTTTTTCCACCTAATTGGATCTGTTATTCAGCTGAGAAACACTGAATGGATTGGGTGGGCTCCGAGCTCGCAATTTCAGTGAGGAAGTCGGGACGTTGTGGCAAAGTAGGTCACAGTGCTGCAAAACAGGGTGATGGTTCTGCACAAAACAGCCAAGGATGTTAAATAAGGAGATGGTGAAATGGAAAGAAAAGAGAGACTGTGAGGAAGGAAGAATAAATGAGCTCAGCCCTGGGTCTTTATTCTCACCAGGAATCCCTGCTGCTGGCTCCCACCTTGGGGCCCCCAGCACTGCTGCCTGTGCCTGGAGGGCACTGGGCTCCTGCTCTGCACTGGAGCATGAGGGACTGGGCCCCGTTTAAATTCCCAGTTGGTTGTGGGGAGCTGGGGGCAAAGGTTTCTCCTGCTCTTGCAAGCTTAACTCAAACACTGCTTACGGAGCAGCATTTCCATGCATGGCATTTCCTGAGCCTGGACTGTCTTCAGAGACTAATATCTGTTTGGTTTACCCCAAGGGAAAAGGTGCATGGGGAAACAGGAAAACAATTTCACGTGGGATATATTGCAAGGAGAATGTGCAATGTTGGGGCATTAATTAATTAATGCATAGAAGAAGATGACAAGCCATTGACACAAGGAGTTAGTGCTCTGTATGGACATGGATGAACTTGAAAACATGTTGGATAGCTGGAAAAAAGTGCTCCTCTTCTCCAGTTATGTGTTTAAATGCCAGAGTCGGCCTCTGGATGGATGTGAGGCTCCCTCAGACACCAGAGCTATTAAATCACCAGCTACTCTGCTTTTAATTGACTCTCATGACAAAGCGAGTGGGCTCAGATGATGATTCCCTGCAGGGCTTCACTGCAAAGCAGTATTATTCCAAGGGCAGCTGGGGTCAGGATGGAAAAATGCATATTTAAAACCCAATAAGGCACTATGAGTTTCATTTAAAGAAGACATAGGCATATCAGCCTTTTGCATCCAGGCATGTTTGGCATACTCAGGCCCTGGGGATGGAGGGCTGATCATGGCAGCTGCCTGCCTGGTTCCACCTCCGAGCATCTCCCTGCCCCCTCCTCCCAAGTGTTTTTTGGAGTGAGAAGCACCCTGCTACTGAGCTGGGGAACTGAGGTGGAGAGAGCTCATGGGCCAGAGGGTGGGTGGAAAGGAGCTGCATCCTGCCCCAGTTCTCCTGTAGGATTGGGCCCTGCAAAACAAGGGAGGTGTGGGATGAGCCCCCCTGCTCCTCCAGGGATCTCCATGTCAGGCATGTCAGGCTCCTGGCACTTCCAGGGGAAGATGTCTGAGCCCCTGACACCCCACAGCGAGGGCTGGCTACAGAGTGGGCTTGTTTCCCAGGAGCCTGGGAACACACAACTCCAGTACCACCACCAGACAGGACTCTTTTCCAAGTGCTCACTCCCAGACAAAGCTGAGCCTGACCTGCTGCGATGGCAAAAAAAGCTCTTTTAAAAAAGGAAAACAAATCACATTTACATTTCTACCCCTGTACCTCCATTTAAATGCCAGCCCCGCTCTGGCTGTAGCTTTTTTCTGTTACATCCACTTCTATCTCCTGCTCCCCTCTGTTGCTGCTAACCAAGAAACCTTTGTATTTCTCATTACTTTTAATTCCATAGCAACAGGTCGCTGCTGTCACAGCAGCTGCTGATTGCTTTTGAATTGTCTCTCAGGCAAGCTCCAGAATAAATACAAAAGAGCAGGTCTCTGCATGGCTCATATCAAAGCTAGCCTATTGCAAAGCCTCCCCAGCTGCTATTTAAAGTCCCAGAGTCCCATATAAAACCTGAATCAACAAAACTATAGGGGATTTCATTCACACACCCCCCACCCTTCACCCTCTCCTGCTCAACAAACAGTAATTTCTATCCTAATTGGTTTCCCAAAGGGGTCTTTAACGAGCTTTTTCTATGGAGCCTTATACTCATATCTATCCAGCTCACGTCAGCTAAGGCTGCTGCCCACCCAGCTCCTGCAGGCAAGGGGACAGGTTCCCTGTCTCCTTTGCAGCTCAGAAATTCAGGCTCCAAATCCCTTTGAGACTCTGTATAACACCCATAGGAGGTTTTGCTTCCCAAGCCCAACAGGCCCTCCTGCAAGAGGAGGAGGCAAATACAAATTTGCCTGGTGCCAATTCGCTGCTCAGAGCAATGCTCCCACAGTCCCAGCCCTGAGCATAGCTGGAGCTGCTGGTCTTGTAGGGAGGGAAAACCCTCCCAGAGTGTTCTCAGAGCAGGGCTGGATCTCCCTGTGCCTCTGGGAGCTCCTCTGGGACAGGGAAAGATGCACATGGAAAAGAAGCGTGGACAGGAGCTCCAGCTGGAAAGCCCATCTCTCCTGTCAATAGGCCCCTTTCTTGGGAGCTGCAGCAGCCAAGAGAAGGCAAATAAGGAAAACAGAAGCATGAATTCTTGTCTTCCTTAGAAATTACTGGCTTCCCCTGCAGGAATATGGCTGTGTCTGCACTGGGCCCCTCAACCTATCTGGCAGGTGTTATTAGCACTGCGGACTTGCAAGTCCTCCTGAAATCATGGCATGGACATGCTGAATGAGAGCAGCTGTGGAACAGAGAGCCACATGATGCCCTCAGGACATGAGGAGCCCTGGACTTTATTCCCAGATCTACTATTAACCTTGGACAAGACACTTGACACTGTGCCTCAGTTTCCCAAGCACTGAAGCAATAATAATTACAGCTGGGCTGGTTGCTTTGGAGGCTGTTTGTGAACTACCCCATGGAGTGCCAACCCTGTTATTAGTCCTCGGCCCTGTTATTAGACCTAAATCCAACTTACTTCAGAATGAAGACTCTTGTGAAAAACACACAAACAGTTTCACAGATCATCATTTTTATTAAAGTTCACAAGCAGCTGAAGGGGAAAAAAAAAAAAACAAAAAACAAAAAACCAAGACCAGAAGATGTAAATAGACGTCATCCAGCACGTCGCAGACTGGCTGTGCAGAACGTGTGCTCTTCCCAGCAGCAACGGCACCCGCTGCTCCGAAAAGACCTTTGCTGTTTGAAGCTGTGTCAAGGCTTTTCATGGCATTGCATCATTCAGCTGGCCAGGCTACAGCCCAGCCTCATCCAGGGGCAAGAGGTGAGCCCAGAGAATCTGGAGATCTGCTGTGCAGAGAAGCAGAAGGCTGGGGCAGTGCAGGACCAGTCCTCAGCAGTGGCCAGCCCCTGAGAGGCCAGTCAGGAGCTGCATCCTTGTGCTGACAGCCGAAATCCACGTGCCTTCCTCCACAGCAAAATGAGGAATGGCTCGGGCTGGCAGCTCTTGGATGCATAATCCCAAACACCGTTGGCAGCCAGCGTGCGTGGATAACCTGGAGCAGCCTCAGCCCAACTGCTGGCAGGCAGCATGCAGTCAGAAATGTTCACATCTCTCCAAGGGGAAGCCAGGATGTGGGGTGCAGCAGGAAGGAGGGGGATCCATCCCCAGCCCATCCTGCAATGCTACCCTAATCCTCTTGCTCTCCCTCCAAGGCCTTGCTGGAGCCAAGGTGCCCCTTCCCAAGGCAGGAGCGTTCCCCACTGCACCCTTTTTTCTGCTCCTTTGCTAATGAGAGCCTCACCCACGCGCAGGGGAGCTCAGCAGACCGGCTCTGAGCCTGCAGTGGGCTTTATCTGGGAAATATCTCAGCAGCAGTGCTGCTGCCTTGGCACACTAACAGAGCCCCGTGCTCTTCCCAGCAGCTGTGTGTGTGGGGAGCTACCCGGCCTCTGACCAAATCACAGCAGTGAGGGAAAGGGGGGAGGAATTTAAAAGGCCCAAAGTACAAACCAAAAGGCATCTGCCCTGTATTGTCACAGTACCTGGTGCTGCTGGCAGCCATCCCAAGCTCCTATGTTTAAGTATTTCAGTAGCCTTTGCCTCCATGAAATGGCCAGAGGATGGGGAGAGACAGAGGCTCACACCTCTGAGTCACCCAAGCAGCAAACACTGCCAATGGTAAGTTCACTGCCTTAGAGAAAAACATATTAGTATCTCTTAACCCCAGCAGCTGAGTAACAAAAAGGGCCACCCAGCCATGGTTGCTGAGGGATGCAGCCTCCATCTCCCAGCCCTGCTGGTCCAGAGGAGCCCACAAGGCATCCCTGTGCCCCCTGTGCCCAGCCCGGCAAGGCAGCACTCTCAGCTCCTTGCCATCCCTGCACGGTGGCCAGTGACCCGTGGTGGGGCTGGGTAGCCCTTGGTGACCCCCTGGCAGTGTGGCCCCAGCTGTGCCTCCCACTCCTGGTGGGCATGTGGAAGTTGCCTCGGAGTCCTGTGCAGGAGGACAGGAGGCTCTCAGTCACTGTGCTGGCTCCAGCCACAAGAGAGGGGACATGGATGTGACTCTGGCATCTGGGGAAGGAAAGAGAAAGCTCATTAACTGGTGTGATGCCCAGCTCAGCTCACACAGGGCACTCACTGGGGTAACCCCAACCCCGACTCCCTGAGGTGGGTGGAGGTGGAAAGCAGCTGGTGTCTTTAGGAGTTGGGGTGTCCTTTGCTTGTGCAGACAGGAGGGGGTCTTCAGCTGGGGAGGGCTCAGAGCCAGGTAGCAAACTTTGGTGGACATGACAAGGGAATGAAAAATGGAGGGAAAAGTTTTCACTCTCTTTTTTTTAGGGCAGGGAGGAGGGCCCAAAAACTGGAACAGACAAAACAAAAAGACCCTTTTTCTCTTTTTCCACAGGTTCCTCCAAAAACATCCGTATCACTGACATTTCCAAAGTGTTGATTAATACAGTCTGGGGCCAAGCTCAGACTGCACATGTTTCCATCTGCCCAGGGTTAGGAAAAGCCTGATTTTCATCGACTTTCCTCCCCAGGCCAGCCACTCCCTTCCAACACTGCCTGCTAAACTGGCTTCAGAGACAACCAGCCACTTGGAAAGAGCAGCAGCGGCAGAAAAACTGCAATCCCTGTTTATCCGGCCTCGCTATTATACACATGCAAATGGGTTTCCCTAGGAGCCACTGGGAGAAACCAGCTGTGACTCTGTTCCAGGAATTCCAGCAGGTTGCAAGCATCCACCCACCACAGCAGCGTGCAGGTGAGCAGCAGCCTCCAGGAGCCAGGAGATTATCCTGAGGTTTTTTGGGCTGCTCTTTGCAGGTACACAGGTCTTGGCATGGGAAGGTGCCTTTCTGTGAGCAGGGCTCCGTGGATGGAGCCGGGAGTGATGCACGCTGCAAGGTGAAAGCACTGCCCCTCGTGGAAGGGAGCCCCACCAGGCAGCTGTAAAAGTGTCTTTGCAAGGTTTGTTATCTAAGCTGTAATGTAATAAGCAGGAAAAGCCATGGAACTGACCCAATTCTTGGTGTGAGTGTGGTATTGGAATACAGCTCAGGGCCTGGCACGCGGCCTAAATCTTTGCAGGAGCTCTGGGGCCAAAGTTCAGATTTCAGGTGCCAGAACAGCCTCAAAAGCCTTCAGCCTCAGTCACTCAGTGCCCACCCAAAGGCAGGCACCAGCAGGCACCAGCTGCACCCATAGCCCTCATGGGAACTAAGTGCTCCAAAGGGCTCCAGTGGGTGCCACAAAATCAACTCTGGGCTTCTGGATGTGTCCCAGGAACCAGTGCCTGAGCAGTGGCCGGCCACCAGCCTCTGCTCCCTACAGCAAGGACTGTGAGGAGGGTCCTGTAGGAGCTAAAAAGCACCTGATTAGGCACCTCTGGGCAGGGGAACTCCTGCCTCCTTGATGCTACAGGATTGGGGTTGTCCTGTTTGTTAGGAGATGGGAATCCCAACTTCTCCACCCCACAAGAGCATTTGAGGCTCAGGAGGCAGCACAGAGGGATGCAGTGACTCCCCTTTCCAAGTCACCTTCCCTGGCTGGACCACGCAATCTGAAGTGACCATCTCCCATCTGTGACTCTGGCCCATGAAAACGAGTGTCACACAGGACAGATAGTCTGGAGAAGCCACTTTAATGTGGAGACAGGCAGCTTGGAGAACCTGTTCCTGGTGCTGCCTGAAGCCACCTCTGGGGAGTGGTTGAGTTGTCCCCATCAACTGTCTCTGCACAGGACTGTGACAAACCACCCAACACCCGCCCCCTGTACTTGTCTTTACAAAGACAGAGTATTAGCCAAGGGCTCATTTGTCATGTTCTGCCTCCCTATGGCTCCACCACCACGGGTGGGAGGGGATGAGGCTTTCATGTTTCATATTGCTAATCACACTTGATCCCTGGAATTAACTGTGGGTAATAAGCACTAAATTAATGTCACACGGCCTCCTTGGCAGCAGTGCTGGGACCTCTGCTGAAAGGTGTCCCCGCTCTCTCTGGGAAGGGCGAAGGCCATGCCCTTGAGGCAGCATTTCCAGCTGATCAGTTTTACGCTTTACCTGAAAAGCAGGCTGGGTGGTTTATGATCAACGTTTGTCAAAGACAGACCATTTGGTTTTCAGGGACCAGTTTATGGGCAGGAGGTCGTATTTTCCATCAGTACAAAGTACTGTCTCCTGCCACGTGATTGCCCAGGCCTTTCCCCACCAGCCCACCTTGCTCTGCTGTGAGGAGAGTTAACTCCTGAGTTTTTCCAGGTGAGGGGAGGCAGTTCCACAGGAACCTGGCCAGGTGCTGGCCAGCCTGTCTTCTGGGCATCCCTACTTGAAGAAGGATCCTATAAGGACCAAATCAGGTGTCTGAGTGGAGACCTTCCATGGTGGGAGCTGCAAACCAGAAAACCCCTCGGCCAGACTTGCACTAGGACAATGGGGTGAACTGGATCATAGTCACAGGATCCTACAGCCAGTTACCCCAGCTCCCAAGCCCAGTTTTTGCACAGCCAGGACAGCCAAGGCAGGCACATGGGATGTTGGTGCTGCAGCGTGGGCAGCATGTGCACATCAGGGATATTCACTCACCCATCTTGGTGCTTTATGCACAGAACTGCCACAGTGCCTGAGGCTCTAACGATAACTTACTAGAAAAAAAACAAAAAACCCACTCTAGAAAAATCACGTGGACAGGCATTCTTTCTGGCAAGAGTTGGTGTGTATTTTAAATAGTTCTTTTAACCAAAGACTAGAGGCAGAGCCAAAAAAGCACATAAAACCCTCACACAGTGACTTTTCACCAGTTTTATTTGCAGTTCCTAGTTTTCTGTGCTTGTGTCAGGCTCCCGATTACAGGGGGGAAAGAAGGATCAATACAACCCCCAAAAAGCTATTTATTAGGTCTGAACAACCCAAATACAGTATAGAGGAAAAAAGTTAGGAGAGGAAAGTAACATCACTGTGACTTTGAAGACTGTTTTTTCTATTCAGTGGCTGAGTAATCGACTCCCATCTCAAACTATTCCCTATTCCTACTCCCAGCCCTGTGGCTGCTCTTGAGCTTTAATATTCAGACACATCTGCTACCAGAGAAAATTAATTGTCAGCTCTAGGATGGCTCTTAAAGGGAGGCCCCATTGACCTGAGCTGAAAATGATGGAGTCCTCACAGTCTCTGCTGCAATATTTAATAGCCGAGTGACAGTTAATTAGATTACTGAGCCACTGAGACAGATGCTAGGCAACGCCTGAGGAGGAGAATTTGGAAAGGCCATTATCTTCCAGTGCTGGAAACACTTTAAGGTCTCATTTTAACCCTTTCCACTCGTGCCCTGCCCTCATGGTGGTCCAACCCATGCAAAAACCAGGTGTTTCAGAAAGGCCAGTGTAATGCCCTGCGTGATTTTTTTTCCCACCTGAGAAAAGCAGGTGGTCACGCTGGGCTAATGCCTGGCTGAGGTGCCAGGAACTCCTGCTTGGTTCCCACCTGGCATCAAAAAGATGAGCACTGGGAGGTGCCAGCAATTTCACCCGCTGGGCGATTCCCAGGCACACCGACCACAGCAAGTGGAAAGCAGGGAAGTGAGAGGGTGTTAGGGGGTTTGGGCAGCATTCTTTCTTCCCTGTATTAAGTGAAGTGCATTTTGATGAGTCTGTGGAAGAATTTCCCTCCCCGCAGTCCCCACTTTCCAAACAGAACTGTAAGTGAAGCTTGTCAATCCCACACCCATACGTGAGGGCTTCCCAGCTCCTTCAGCTGGCTGGGATGTAGGCTGCAACCACCAAAGCTGGGCTGTGTGTGCTGCTGGCACTGAGAAACCTGCACACTGAGTTAGCAGAGGTGTTACTGACTTCCTGGGAAGATGATGCCATCCAAGTGTTGCCTGTATCACTATCTGCTTTCACAATGCAAGCTGAGAAGAGTTTTTGGGCTTTGCCAGGCCAGCCGCAGCTCATCACAAGTTGGTGAGGACATGCAAAGTCCTGTGGAGCCACACTGACAACCAGAACAGTAACCAAACACCCCACTGGGGAGGAGAGGGGAGGAACCAGAAACCCTATCCCAGGGGCACTGCAGCAGCACCATCCCTGAGCAAGAGAAAACCGGAGCGCCAGAATGAGACACGACATCATGGGTTTCCACCAACTTTCTTATTCTCACACACCCCAAAACACTGATAAACACATTCTTCTTCTGGTTACAAAAACCCTTCCCTCCCACTCAGGTCTGACACAGAAGTCTCAGAAGTTCTGATTTAACAAGCAACAGTTTGGATGATAAATAAACACCAAGACCATCAAATGCACCGTGGCTTCTGTGCTTTTGCTTCTGCTACCCACTGAAATGTAAATACAGAGCACAAAAAGAGAACCAGGATTTGCTGCCATTCCAAGGGTCACTTGCCTACATATTCATCAGTTCTAAATACATCACCCAGAAAATCAGCAAAATTATCTAATTACTGAGACATTCCAAAGCACTTGTTGCCCTGGTATCTCCCAGGAGTCACATACAAGTGAACCTTAATTCCCTCAACTGCATGGGAACAGGATGTACTCCATGGTGAGAGCAGGTGTGGGCACATCTGCCTACCCACCCACCCTCCCACAGAAGGGTGACACTGGCACATCCAGCTAACCTGGGGCAGAGGGNTGAAATAACCTCATGAGCAACTTGGAACCTGTGGCTTCAGCGTGGTGTGTGGAGATACAACTGAGGCAGGACGGTAATTTTTAATTTAAGAGGAGGAGACCCTTACCTTCATTGACCTCCTGGAAACAAGCCCTGCCCCTCATCACGAGGGCAAGTGCTTCCAGGTGCTGACAAAAGCTGTGGGGATGAGCGAGTAAGGCACCGTGGTGATACAGTTCCACGTGTCTGACATAGGGTCGTAGCAGTCCAGCGTTTTGCACCTCTGAGTGCCAAAGTAACCTCCCACCACGTAGAGTTTGTTCCCCGAGGCCAGGGCGTGGCAGGACATGCGCTTGGCCGTCATGTCCCCGATGCGCGTCCACTGGTCGGTCTCGCAGTCGAAGCGGTAGGCGGAGGCTGCCGTGAACTCCGTGTCTCCCCCCATGATGAAAATCTGGCTGCCCAGCACTGCGGCCGCCGTGTAGCGCCAGGGCTGCGGGCACTCGGCCTTGATCATCCATCGGTTCTCAGCTGGATCATAGCACTGCACTTTGGACACCATGTCTCGGTGGATGCTGGTCCCACCGAAGACAAAGAGCTTGAGCCTGGCGCTCACCACCGCAGCGTTGCTCACTCCATCCCTCAACGGAGCCACCATCATCCACTTGTTGGATGTGGGGTCGTACTTCTCTACTTGCTTCAAGGAAACAGAAGGAGATGCAGGGAAGACTCCAGCTACTGCAGTGTGTCCACCCACCACGTACAGGCAGTTTTCCAATTCGGCTGAGCCGTGCCCAAACCGAGCAATTAACATCGGGGCAGCTTTGGACCATTCCTCATGCACGGTGTCATAAACCCAAACATCTTTGGAGACCCCGTTCTCTGAGCCCCTGCCTCCAGTGATGTACACTTTGCAGCCAATGGCACAGGCACTAAACTCCTTCCTTGGACTCGGCAGGTCTGCTTTGGGAATAATTTCCTTTGCTTTGTGATCCACTTGGTAGATCTTATCACACATGAAGGTCTGTCCTCCCAGGATCAGCAAGGTGTGCCCAGCTTTGCGAGGCCTGGCACAGGGGCTGGTGACCACCCCATCATTCTGGAGGATCTTCTTCTTGCACTGAATAGCTTCATCCAGGACAAGCTTGTTCCTTTCATCCACCATGATCAAGTCCTCACAAGCCAAGGTTTCCTTCAGGCATTCGGAAGGAAGCAAAGCCAGACGAACATTCCTCAGAAGTTCTGGGAGATAAGCCTTCCGCTCATCTAGATCATATTTCACCCACTGCATGACAGCCTTAAAGACCTTTTCTTCATCCTCAATTTCCAGCTCATCACTGGAGATGAGGTCCAGCAAAGTGTCCTTGGAAAGGTTGTTGAAGTCCTCACTCTTGTGAACAGTCTCGAAGTTGACCAGGCACATCCTCCAGGAGAGCTCGTAGAGCCGCCGGCACTGATGAGCATCCGAGAGCAGCATCATGCCCAGGCAGTTGGAAGGGTAGAGGTTCTTCTCCAGGAACTCAGCCGCTGCATCTCGGACATCATGGAACTGCAGCATGTCCCCAGCCTCCAGGAGGGACTCAGCATTCTCCTCGTTGATAATGATCCGAGAGGAGTAAGCAAAGTCCAGCAGCAGCTCCAGCACCTCTGGGTGGAGGCTGTCATGGAAGTTCACCTCGTCGTCCAGGCTCTCCCGGAGGCCATTGCTAAACATGGCCTCGAAGTACCTGCTGGAGGCAGCCAGCACGGCCCGATGGCAGGGGAAGGACCTGTTCCCTGCCCAGAGGGTGACGTCGGTGAACATGCGGTGCTTCCGCAGCGTGTTCAGGTGGGACAGGACGCAGTCCGGGTGGGAGGCTTTGTGGAACAGCAGGATGTTCATGGAGCCGGTGCTGGTGCGGGATTTACGGTTCTCGTGGACGCTGACGGACATGGCGGCACAGCTCTCGCCTGCAGGGAGACAAACGGGGTTTTTGTCATTATTCCCTTGTCCTTACTGGTACAAGGCATGGAGAGCACAAGCATTTGCCAGCCAGTCCTGGTACACTGCCNGAAGTGTGACACTGGCACATCCAGCTAACCTGGGGCAGAGGGAGAGGAGCCCCAACCATCTATGTAGGTGTATCTCTTAAGATACTGGGAGGATCATCTGGAAATAAGAGAAGCCCTGGAACTATCCAGACTTACTAGAGGACTGCAGAGCTGGTTACTCTTTCCTGGCTCTGCGTCCCACTTTTANTGAGTGCCAAAGTAACCTCCCACCACGTAGAGTTTGTTCCCCGAGGCCAGGGCGTGGCAGGACATGCGCTTGGCCGTCATGTCCCCGATGCGCGTCCACTGGTCGGTCTCGCAGTCGAAGCGGTAGGCGGAGGCTGCCGTGAACTCCGTGTCTCCCCCCATGATGAAAATCTGGCTGCCCAGCACTGCGGCCGCCGTGTAGCGCCAGGGCTGCGGGCACTCGGCCTTGATCATCCATCGGTTCTCAGCTGGATCATAGCACTGCACTTTGGACACCATGTCTCGGTGGATGCTGGTCCCACCGAAGACAAAGAGCTTGAGCCTGGCGCTCACCACCGCAGCGTTGCTCACTCCATCCCTCAACGGAGCCACCATCATCCACTTGTTGGATGTGGGGTCGTACTTCTCTACTTGCTTCAAGGAAACAGAAGGAGATGCAGGGAAGACTCCAGCTACTGCAGTGTGTCCACCCACCACGTACAGGCAGTTTTCCAATTCGGCTGAGCCGTGCCCAAACCGAGCAATTAACATCGGGGCAGCTTTGGACCATTCCTCATGCACGGTGTCATAAACCCAAACATCTTTGGAGACCCCGTTCTCTGAGCCCCTGCCTCCAGTGATGTACACTTTGCAGCCAATGGCACAGGCACTAAACTCCTTCCTTGGACTCGGCAGGTCTGCTTTGGGAATAATTTCCTTTGCTTTGTGATCCACTTGGTAGATCTTATCACACATGAAGGTCTGTCCTCCCAGGATCAGCAAGGTGTGCCCAGCTTTGCGAGGCCTGGCACAGGGGCTGGTGACCACCCCATCATTCTGGAGGATCTTCTTCTTGCACTGAATAGCTTCATCCAGGACAAGCTTGTTCCTTTCATCCACCATGATCAAGTCCTCACAAGCCAAGGTTTCCTTCAGGCATTCGGAAGGAAGCAAAGCCAGACGAACATTCCTCAGAAGTTCTGGGAGATAAGCCTTCCGCTCATCTAGATCATATTTCACCCACTGCATGACAGCCTTAAAGACCTTTTCTTCATCCTCAATTTCCAGCTCATCACTGGAGATGAGGTCCAGCAAAGTGTCCTTGGAAAGGTTGTTGAAGTCCTCACTCTTGTGAACAGTCTCGAAGTTGACCAGGCACATCCTCCAGGAGAGCTCGTAGAGCCGCCGGCACTGATGAGCATCCGAGAGCAGCATCATGCCCAGGCAGTTGGAAGGGTAGAGGTTCTTCTCCAGGAACTCAGCCGCTGCATCTCGGACATCATGGAACTGCAGCATGTCCCCAGCCTCCAGGAGGGACTCAGCATTCTCCTCGTTGATAATGATCCGAGAGGAGTAAGCAAAGTCCAGCAGCAGCTCCAGCACCTCTGGGTGGAGGCTGTCATGGAAGTTCACCTCGTCGTCCAGGCTCTCCCGGAGGCCATTGCTAAACATGGCCTCGAAGTACCTGCTGGAGGCAGCCAGCACGGCCCGATGGCAGGGGAAGGACCTGTTCCCTGCCCAGAGGGTGACGTCGGTGAACATGCGGTGCTTCCGCAGCGTGTTCAGGTGGGACAGGACGCAGTCCGGGTGGGAGGCTTTGTGGAACAGCAGGATGTTCATGGAGCCGGTGCTGGTGCGGGATTTACGGTTCTCGTGGACGCTGACGGACATGGCGGCACAGCTCTCGCCTGCAGGGAGACAAACGGGGTTTTTGTCATTATTCCCTTGTCCTTACTGGTACAAGGCATGGAGAGCACAAGCATTTGCCAGCCAGTCCTGGTACACTGCCAGAGGACCTCAAAGCACCAGGCGACACCCCCGTGGCTCCTGTTCCATGGCTGCTCCTGCACCCTGGCCTGCACAGCCCTTTCCTCCTGCACCCTCACATCCTCCAAAAAATTTAACTCAGGCTGAGTAGGGCGGGAAGGCAGAGCAGGGTGAAGGGGGAAATTCTGCTTTGGTTTCAACAAAGGAGCAACAAAGTGAGGCAATCAAACCCCAAACTTGGGGGTAGATTGTTTCAACAGCCCCCAGAGGGTATTGGCAAACCGCAGAAGAGTTATTTTTCCTTAGAAAACGGCATAGAGAGAGCAGACTATCCAGGATAAAGGGCATTGGTCTGTTCTTGGCTCAGCAGAAATCAAGTTTGGCTTCTGATTTTCATGCAGATTACTGGAGGTTTAGGAAAAGCAACTGCTACAGGTTTTATTTACAAAATATTTAATTACCAGCAGAAGCCAAAAGTTTGTACCAATTTTACCAGACCCATTTGTTGCATTTTTTGATGATAAAACTCACCAGACACCTCGTGTAACTTAAACATTTTTCAGGACAGATTCTATTCAGAATAAGACAAAAGAAAGACATAAATTATGTTTTTTACCAGACAGGCAGAATAAAACATAAGGCTTTTATTAGCTACTATTTCACTTAAGTGCTACCTGATACCAGTCATTCCCTGTAGAAGAAAACCCCTTTGGACTAATCAAAAAATTACTACCTAGATGATAAAATCCAAGTAATTTACTCCAAAATACTTTAGCCAGCTGTGTTTCGTTCCCCATTTAACTAAAGCAGACTAATACACATGCACAGCCCTCTCTTACAGAAGTTAATACAGAAGTTGTCCCCAGGTTTGAAAAATGAACCTGCAAAAAGCAAAATGGGGTCAACCTTCACAGTCAAAGTCACTGAATTGTTTAGACAAGACAGTTGGGGAAGGGTTTTTAGATAGGTTCTTTTTGTGGATGTTGGTTGGATGGAGTTTTTTTTTTAACCTGCTCTTCACAGCCTGGGGTTTCTCAAGGGTCTTTCCACCCTGCAAACACAAGGTCTGCAGATGATCCTTCATCTCCCCACCCAGCACTGGGGTCTTGGAGGAAACCACAAAACGTTGAGAAAGCGGACTGAGCGCTCCCAGCAGGTCACAGTCTTGACCTGGCAGTGACCTGGAGCTGCTCAAACCTCCCACACTCCATGGGTGGATGACCTCAGGAGGAGGCAGATGGCCAGATAAGCTGCCTGACTCAGGCTCTGCTCAGGAGCTTCCTGCCCCTGCTTCTCCAGCGCCTCCAAAAGAGTCTGAATTAGACAAACAGCTGTGGGCATGTTGCTCCTTCGCCACCCGCTGCCAAGAGCTGTCGAGGTTGGCCTTCTCAAGGCCTCACTCATTCCTCAGGGCGGTGTCACAGTCCAGGGGAAAGTCTCTGTGCTTCTCCCTGCAGAAACAAGAGCTTGCCCAAGCAGCCACAAGTCCTGCTCAGCCTCCAAGTCAGGGGCAGGAACACCGACGTGCGTAATTGGGTCGGATACGTCCGTGTCCATGGCCCAAACTCCTGCAGCCTGGGACAGAGCTGACAAGCTCACTTCACTCCTGACTGGAGGCTGTGCAGAACCAAGGCTCCAAAACAGGAAGGAAAATGCCATTACAGAACAGCACTTTGAAGTGCATCTGAAGGAAATGTTTCCAACATCTACACCCAGCGCAGGAACAACACTAATTTAAGGGTTATATGGATTCCCATGTCAACGCCGGAGCGAGGAATACAAATGAAACATTTATGAGTCTGCTAAAAGCTATTGATTTAGGTTCCTATTCCTACAACCTCAGAAACCACCCTGCTACTGCTTTCTTTGCTCACAGCTCAGGTCAACTATTCAGTGTCAACCTTTGATTTGCTTATGCACCAAAAAGAAGCAATTTATACAGGACAGCTATGGAAACAAACACAGAGACTGCAGGAAGGCAGCAATGGTTCTTCTGACAGTAAGATTAAATGCAGCTACTCAGAGTGGAAGGAGCAGGTCATTTAGAAATTGAAATGCCTATATAAAAGCTGCAGCAAAGCCATTTTTTAAATATACATACACATAAGGACACATACATATATCACATGTGCACACACACACATATTTCAAACCTCAGGCTTCCAGCATTAAATATCTATCCCAGGGAACTTGGAGGCAAATAATATTTCTATCCTATATTTATTGAAAAATATATAGGGAATAAATTGGCAGGTTGCAGTCCAGTTCCCAGCACTGCTCTCTGTATCACGTTGTCACTGCAGGCACCAACTGACCCTCAGCACAGCTGGAATTCTGAAAGCTAAAGAGGCCACAGTCACAGCCCCTTTACTTGGCCTCTCCTGGAGTGGGGCTATGTCACTGGATGTCACTGGTCACAGACAAGCAGGGCTAGACAGACCATTAAACTGAAACTAAAGCAGCCCCTGAACTCTGGGGTGCAGCCATCTCACCAGAAAGCCTTGCTTGTGGTTTTCAACAGCAGCCAAACAGCTTTTTCTGAGGGCTTCTTGGATCCTGAGGATAGCCAGGCACAAGCAGAGAAAAGTGGCAGACACTAATCCTTCCCCTCACAAACTCCCCTAACTGCATGTCTCAGTCTACCAGAGACCTTGGCATCATCTCACCCATATCAGACAAACAAAAATCGCCGGCAGCAGCTACTTCATCTGGCAGGTTTCTTCCAAAATGTAGCAGGCGATGAATCTCAAAAGCCTGTAGGCAAAGTGTCTTCTACAATTTCATGACATGCACAGAAGTGCTTCGATTTAAGCCATGTTTAAGTGCAGCCATGAGCAGGCTGGACCTGTGATACATGCACTTCTCTGAAGCAGACAAATGCAGAGCACAGTCTGGCCCCTACCACACTCCTTGCTCCCTTATCCAGCTACTGAGCTAAAGAGAAAAAGCAGAACCACTCTGAATGAGGAGTATTTTACAATAGTAACCTGTCAGTGGCCCCTGCCAAGCTCCCACCTGCTCTGTGAGAGCTGGGGGTTATCAGAGCTCCCAGCTGCATCTTCCATCATGCAGGAAGCTGTTGCTGGAGCAGTCATGTCAATGGGAACAGCAGAAGGCACGACCTGAACAAATTGGGGCTTGAATTTCTTCACGCTGCATTCATTTCTTTTCTTTCGAAAGGCAGTTATTGAAAAAATAAGTATCTACTGCATAACCTTTTAAAGGGATCTTACTGCACACAGAGGCAGATAATAATCCTTCTTCCATATGGATGAGGGCAGAGGGGCATCAGCTTTTTGACAGCTATCCAATGCTGTCTGCTGGCTGTAGTATTCCCCTGGCTGTCTGCAGCCTTTGTACAGCCAGGATGGGAAAGACAGGTTTTTTCCAGCAGAGCAAGATAAGGTTGCTTTGAAAATCCTTCCACTCATGCAGACAGGGCAGACAGCAATCCTGAAAGAGGGAAGGAGTTGGCTCAAGAAAAGAAGACCCCTCAAATCTCAGCTCATGAAGAAAACGCCCAAGCAGTCTCTCTGGACGGGACAAAGCTTGCAAAGAGAACAAGGGGAAAAACAAAAGCACAGAGCTGGCCAAACTCCCCACACGAAGAACCACAGCTCTCCTGTCCAAGTGTCTTTTGCTTCCTACAAACCACACCCCAGTAGAAGACCTTCCCTCCCAGGCTGATGGCTCACCCTTTCAGAGCCCTGCTGGAATGGTCCTTTAGGAGAACCTCAGAAGACACTCCAATAGCTCTTGAAAAATCCAAGTGCCTCTTAGACAGATACTTTGAAGCTGCATCAGGCCTTGTCCCCTATCACAAAAGAACTGCATGAGAGGACAGCTCAGAAAGGCTATTGACACATGAACTATATTTAGCCAGGCTTGAGGTTCCCCCCCCCATCTCAAACCAACAGGCTCTCCACAAATCTCCAATTTCATTCACTACCTGCAGGGAATCATCAGCTGAGATTCCGCTTGCTTTCAAGAGGACAAGATTTGAGAGTGATTAATCAAGTCCCTGGGACTTCAGGGGATCAAGAATCATTTCTGCTTAGAAGGGCAAAACTACAGGGCTTATAAATGTTCTCCCAAGATCATAAAGGTTGGCTAAACACCAACAAAGACCCCAAGTCCCATGATCCAAAGCTGGCACTTTCTGTTCTGCCCATGAGAGAGAGAAACAGCAAGCAGAACCAGTTTCTTTTTGCCCCACTCAACCATGAACTATTTAAAGCTGTAAATAAGCAAATAAATAAGGAGTAAGGTTCCTTGCTGGCTCAGCTCAGAAGACCTGGACAAAGCTGCTCACACTGCAGCAGAGTTTCATTCCCAAGAAGCCATATGGGCCCTCTATGCATGGGCTGCACTACAACATACAGACACTCCTTCCAAATCAGAGCAGACCCACCTGGAATGGCCATGGACAGTAAGCATAAGATTCATCATTATTTTCTCTCCATCTCACAGTATCAACTCTGCAGGGTGAAACACTGTCTTGAATTCAGTCAAAGCTTAACTCTTCCCTCAAAGTGGTGGGATCAATTCTTTACTAATTAGTAATGTGCCTGCTCTCTCATCCCAAATATCTGTACCTTTCCAAAGCTCTCACAGACTCCACTACCTGGTGCTTAGACAGCAGCATTATCCCAGGCCAAAATTACTGCTATTGAACCAATTTCTCCCTTTTTACTGTAGAGAGTAGCAAAGAAGAAATATAAAAGTCACCTACTGTGTTGTCTTCACGGGGAAGAGCTCCTTGCAAAACTGCTTAGGAGAAAAAGCAGTGAGGCAACACGCTGTCAAACACAGAGCCACATACAGCTGTGTTTCAGATGCAATTTCCCAGCACTGGAGACCATCAAAAGGTTTGAGAAAGGGGATCTGTTACATGCAGGCATTCACGTACTCAGAGGCAGCTTGAGCTTCAAAAGCAGAAAAAAACCCAACAGAAAACAGGAAAGGATGATGGGGAAAGACATGAAAAAAAAAAAAGGAAGGAGAAGGAACAAACGTGAAGATGTTTTCAGATGATTTTCCTGTCCTTGCATAACACAGCAGACCGTCAGGTACACAGCTTGGAGCTGCTTGAAATGCTCAATACTAATAATGCTCTTCTGTCAAGAGTGCTTGAGATGAAAGGAATTAAAATTGCACCTGGCGTTTAGAGCAGCACCACACTTGTTGAGTGTGGAGCCTGGGCTGCTGCCAGGTGGGTAGCACGGGACCTTCACTACATCACCTCCCAGGCATGCCCTCTGCACTGTCCACACTGTGTGCCTGCATGCAGACTTTGCTCTCTCACAGGTTGGGTTCATCTCCAGCAATTCCACTGAATTTAGTGGTTTGCCTGTGTCAGCCAAATTTGTTCCTGTTCTCTTCAGGATGACTAACACAGCAAAGATGCAACTGCGATTTTGCAGGCTGGAATTCAGACAACGTAACTGCTGTGAATCAGAGGGTATCGCTCTGGATTTGCCCTTCCTGACAAACTCTTGATGTTTCACCAGATTTGCAAATAGGCAAACAAAGGAAAGGCAGCTGACTCCATCCCCCCCAGTGCAAAATTTCTGATCCTGCCCCAAACTTTGAGAATGGGAGGCATCGTTATCATTTCTTCTCATTTTCTCACTTCCTAGTCTAGCCTGTACATCCTAGACAGAAAACAGAGAGACCATGTGAAAGGCTCCTTCTGTTGGCTCAGACAGAAACTGGGAGGTTTTCCAAGCCCAATTCTGTAGGCTCCAGGAATCAGATTGTCTGGAGAAGATCCGGATACATATCTGAACGTTTTGAAACTCAGTCTGAGTTTCATATCCCACTCATATTCTCATATCTCATCCTCTGCAGTACCCACCATTCCTTCCTTTAAACCCATGCTCCACTCTGAGCCTGAGGCCACCAGAAGAATCTACTGAATGCCACTTACTTGACAGAAAATCATTATTGCCAAGCTGAACCAATTCGTGAGATTCTTATTTTGTCTTGCAAAAGCCCTGGCAAAAGGGGCTGTAGTGCCTCAAATCTATAACATGCACTCATCTGAGTCAAAGGCAACCATACTCCAACCACAATAAAAATACCTGTAGGAAATCCTCTTTGCAGTTCTATTCACAAATCAGGAATTGGACTTGCTATTCTGCAGCTGAGATACTCCAAAAAGCTTCTCCAGCTACCTGTGGCACAATCAAATAAAGTTCATGTTCACTAAGCACACTGGCTTTGCTGTTCCTGGGAATACCACGCCCTCCTACAAGCACTACCCAAATCGGGATAAATAATGCTTTTAGCCACAGTCCAGGCTCCAGACAATAGCTTTTCACTGCTTCGCCTTAACCCCAGCGGATCTTTTCAGAGCCCGTGATTCATTTCAGAGGCTGTGGTGGGGTTTTGTCCTTCCTGCTGCCCTCCAGCTCTGCCTGTGAATACATCCCATTCTGCCAGATCAATCACAGGCGCTCTGCAAAATGAATGGGGGGCTGCAGAGGAGGCAAGAGAGTTCACAATCCCTTCTTCCAAATTATACTCAAAAGGGCTCCAGAATGGGAACAGTCTACTTGATTGCAGTACCTACCCCAGGCCCATCTGGGCAGGGTAAAGTCCTTTTCAAGCCAGCCAAACTTGCTAATGTGCTGCAAAGGCAAAAGGCCTTTGGTACTTCAAACACAGAGGAACCACATGCCACTTCCCAGGGAGAGTTTAGGAGATGAGATGTGGTATACGTCAAATTAATGCCAGAATAACCACAGCAGCTGCTGACTCCAGAGATCTTATGCAGATCCTCCCACTCTCCCAGCTCTGAGGCTGGCAGAGCCGAGTGCTCCGGTGGCCAGGCTGACCAAAAGCCCTGTCACGGATGCTCACACCAAACAGGTCTGTCTGCCTGCCTGCTGTCAGGGCAGGATTTTAATTTTGGGCCTGGCCAGTTAAGATGAGGTTTTGTTTTGCCTTCCCCACTCCCCTGCCACGCAAGAGATCATGGTACAACTGCCAGGCTTGGTTTGCTCATTTGCAATTCTGGCTGGAGTTCAGAGCCATGGAGATGGGAGGCCCTCGTGCCTCCTGAACGGATTAGCCCCTCATGCTGCTGGGCATGGGGGCCATCCATTCCCAACTGGATTGCAAAGCACTGACAGATATTGAAGGGTCTGGGGCTGCAAGACAGGCCACTGCTTATTGCCCTCTGGCTCTGGACAGAAGGAACAAAAAAAAAGCTTCTGATTTTTTTCCATTTCAGTACTCACACAGCATCAAACCACACACTCAGCTTGCAAGTTCTGTGCCAGTGTGGCATCCCTGCAGCAGCCCAGGCTGTCCTGGGCATCCTGCACACGCTGCAAGCAAACCAGAGTGATTGCCAGTGCGGTACAGTAATAAATTTGCTTTGCCACGATGTGACAGGCTATCATATAAAACTGGAAATCTTTGCAAAGCCTAATGGTCAGCAAGTAGACAGCGGTTATGGGACATGCAACATTCCCAGGCTCAAGTGATGGGGGAAGACAGAGCTGTCTGTTCTGGCTGGAGTGATACTAACAGTCACTGTGGGGATATAAAGCGGATAAGCAAAGACAGAGCAATGTAATGGTGGTTAAAGGTCAGGCCAGGGGGCTTGGGGGGGCTTGTTACAGCTAAATGCTGCCCAGCCAGCATCCCTGCAGCCACTGCTTTCAGCAATGCCAGCTGCACTCACTGCAATTCAACCACAGTCTGTGAAAGTGGGCAGTGAATCCAGCCCTCAGTCCAAGGGCTGACATGGCTCCAAACCTGCCCCTTCCACAGTCCCTGAGCACAGTGAGCAGCTGTGGCTGCCATGGACACCCTGGGCCAGCTCTGCCTGTCCTGCTCCACCTACTCACGCCCAAGCCAAGGCACTGCTCAGCACTCTTTTGTAATCTGCCATTTCCATCCCCACCTTGCAACTCTGCCTGTCCTCTTCCACCTCCACAGATGGCCACATCCTGCCCTTCCTGTTTCACTCATCCACCTCCTAAACATTGCCTAAAACCTCCTCTGACTGCTAAAAGGACCTGAACTCCTGCAGGCTTTGGGAGGGACGGTTGGTCACCACCACAGTGACAAAAATGCTATCATAATTCACATTTTCATATGTACACACAGATATGCACACCCTCCCTATCACCACACCAGACCATGTCCAGCACTCCCTCCAGAGCCAGAAGAACCATCCTATGGATCAGACTCATGCTCATTTTCACACATTTGCAATACGTGTTGTGCAATATCTTGTCATCTGTCCCCAAGCTGTCGCCTTCACAAATTTCTTCTGCCTTGTTCCTTCAGTCAAACCATTTTCAACTGGCCTTAACTGCTCTGCAAAAGCACATCTGAGACACCAACCTCTCTGCTTGAGTTACTTGAGCCTGCCTCAGACACAGCACGAGAGGATACCACACTCTGCACACATGCTGAGGCGGGAGGACTTCAGATAACAATCCTCAAATACTTGAGAAAATGAACAAGAAAGGAATGGGAAATTTAAGTTCTTCAGCGCTGAAGCTGTTTAGAGTCTCCAATGTCCACATTATGGTGTAATTCTGCAGCAATTTTCACTCTGCTTTTAATTCTGAGAATCTCATGCCACCTCACACCTTTCTGTTGCAGAACAGACTTCCACCTATGCCTCCTCCCCAAGTGCTTTACTTGGGCTTATCACAAAGATAAGCCAGAGCAGATGGCTGGGGCTGAAGACACAAAAGAGACAAAATATGTTTTCAGGTAAGATTTGATCTGCAGCAGAAAACAGGACCAGGAAAAGAGAGAGGCCCCAGAAAGGGTCCTACAGCATTAAAGAGTCAGACTCTCTGAGACATGGACAGAGAGCAGAACACACAGGAGAGCCCAGGAGCAGAGACAAGAAAGTGCAGGAGAGCTCAGAACTGTGGATGGAGACTGTCACCAGAGCAGCTGAGCCAACACCAGAACGCATGGGCTGTGCTACATCTCGGGTTGCTCCTAAGGTAACTTCAATAAAAACAAGTGTCACAAGATGCAGGCAGGAAGAAGGGAAAACAAGGGAAGTTGTCAAGGTATAAAGGTTACGGAGCTGCTTGTTTTTCTCTTGCGGCTCTGGATCTCTCCTGGAGAGGAAGAGCTACATTGGGAGGAAGGCTACAAAAGCCCATAGCACCCTGGCTGAGGAAGTCACTCCAGCAGATCACAAGAGAACACACGCAGAGATTGCCAGGAAAGGAAAATAGAGCAGTCATGACACTGGGACTCTCCAGTGGAACAGTATGAGACATTTAGCTGTCTGCTTATGCAAGGCTGAGGGCAGATTTTCCAAGTACAGATCTGGCTGGTCTAAGCCCTCTACCCCAACAATTACAAGTGGAGAGAAAAAGAAAATAAAGACAAACAAAATTTAGAAAACCCAACTACCAAACAGGCTCTTAACTTTTTTTAAATGCCAAGGGCCCGTGAGGACAGGAGAAGGAGGAAGAAACTATTTTTCCCCTCTGTCACCTCAGCTCAGTCGCTCACACAAACCTGCTCACTTCTCTAGACAGGCTTGTTCGAGCCGATTTCATCACCGGCCATGGAAGAAGTGTCTCTTGGAGCACAGTTTCGAGAGATATACATAGGGACACAAGAGGCAAAAAAAAAAAACAAACCAANCTTCTTGCTTTAGAAGTGAAAAGACCTCCCCCTCCCTAAACCTTTCCCTGCCGATTC